>WURS02010195.1:0-12396 GCA_011762765.2 Rhinocypha anisoptera | reverse complement strand
GTGGGAGAGACGGGAGGGTTATAGCGGAGGCAAGTGGCATCGCAGGCACAGTGACTCGGGTTCGAGGGATGCTGCTGATGCAACAACGGTGATAAAAAGGCCCGAAGGGGAGCGGTGAAAAACACGTGAGATTGCCGGTGTGTGTGCGCGCGTGCGTGCCACAAAAGAGTAATTGGATAGCTATGGGAAAAACGATGGAGAGGTGGAGGGAGGTTATGAGAGGGAAGGAAGATTCGAGGGGAGAGGGAAGGTGAGGCGGTGGGGTGAGTTTTGGTAGTCGGGACGTTTTGGCACGGGGTTGTGAAAGGAGGGGCGGGATGTTGGGATGAGACCCCGGTATGAAAGATGCATGATGGAGTATGGGGAGATTTGCTGAAGGGAGGAGGGGATGGAGGGAGGAGGGGATGGAGGGAGGTGGGTGGGATTGGAATGGACGTGTGCAGGAGGTACAAGGGTGGGTTGAATGGGAGGGCATGAGAGAGAGGTGGGCTTAACACGAAAGTTGGAACTTCATCCATCTCACTTACGTTACCCGAGTCTTGCCTTAAGATTGTGCACGGTGCACGTGTCGAACCTGAGATATAGTAATTGATAGATTCAGGCGCAACGATGTGGAACACATGCAAAACATTGTTTATATGGAATTACTAAATATTTTTATTTCATACCGAGATATATTTTTTTTGCAATCGATTTATGAAGTTTTGGAGAGAAATTACTTCGTTTAGAGGTTTCATTTGTTTCCTAGGCCCAACCAAAGTAATAACAACCAGGGATATCTAGTTGAATAACGTATATACTCACCCATTTAAAAATATTCTGACGATTTTATGGTTTTGTTATTTAAATTAGGAGCCTCTCCTTGAGCGTAGCTTAAAATATAGATTAGATATGCGATGTAAATTTACAGAAAACTACTTCGGTGAAGATGTAAAAGAAATATTGCAAGCCATGTACTAGTATGGTAGATCATATCACATACAGAAAATCAAAGAGTTGTATTGTAGAACGGATAGATTTAAAATATTTATTCCTCGTACGTTATACATCAAAATCAATATCATACGCAAAATGGGGTTAGCTAGGATAGGTCGTGTATATATCGTATTCTGTAGTTATATTGCCTGCACTTTGAATAAATGTATTTTGGTATTGTTTTCACCTTATATTAATATTTTTCTGATAATGAATGTGTGACTGTAAATGGTTTCTGGCTTGGTAAAAGCTTTTGAACATGTGCACGTGGGTCTGAATTCTTGGTATTAACTCACCCCCTGCCACACGCACTCGAGGCGGCTTGCAGTCTATTTCAAAGGTGTGTAATCTTATAAATTACTGTAACGTTGTTAGGTCGTCGCAATGGCCAAATGTTTATATATAAATAATATTTGGACCGTTATGTTTATAGTTCAAGTAGAGAAGTTGGTTTTAATGCAAAGTTATATTTTGCCTGGAATTCCGAAAATGTGTAAAAAGGGACAACGACGAAGAAGAAATTGAAGGACAGCAGTGATAACAATATCCTTATATTATTTTTCCCAGACTGAAAAATCCGCTTAGAAGTAGTGAGATCCTCGAGTACTAAAATTATTATTTCGAAGCCCCTTAACTGGGGAATATAAAGAATGACAACGACCAGCAAGGTTCACATTCAGTGTTCAATTAAAGGTGAATACATTCCCCCAAACTTACTTATTTCCCAGTGGGAAACAACTAGGAGGCGGGTACATGAAAATATAGTAGTGTTAAATGCAATTGACAGTGAGGTTATGTTACGTCCACGTTATAATCAAACATTGTAATATAATATTAATTACCGTTACTCCATATAAGGTTCTAGCAGCGTTCCGGATCGAGTGCTGAATTTTCGGGATACTCAGCAACACCATTCTCGGGATACTCAGCAACACCATTCTCGGTAGCATTTCACCCGCTCTGCAGCAAAGAAATCGATATTAGACATGAATATGCAAATATAGAAATATCTGAAAATTCATCGGTTGAATTATATAACAGTTTTGACATTTTTAAAGCAAATAATAGAACATATAACATCCTATATGACTCGGAGATAATTCATTACTATCACCGGAATAAAGTACGCAGACCAAATAAACTGCTTGTTAGTTAACAATGAACACACATTTTGTTCGGATTATTTCCTGAATATGATCAAAAACATCTCACTGATAATGTAAATTATAAAATAAAAGTAAAATATTTTCCATTGTAAATACGTATGAATAATTTTTCAAGTTTATACTTAAAAATATTCATAATTCTTTTTAAACATTAGTATAAACAAAGGTACTTTCATTATTTATATGATTGTATGTTTTCCGACATTACTTCTCTAAACACCGCCAGAGAATGGATTATTTTATGCAAATCCCTTATCGACGCTGGGAAACAAATTGACCTAATTTCGAAACAATACTCTAAAGGTTGAGCAGTCCTGTTGAAATTCCTTTCTTCTGAAGTGGTTCCTCTGAAGTATGTTCTTATCTTTTCTTCCTTAACTGCATCGTTACAATCATCTTAGACAGTTCTCATTTTTCACATGTTTTATCGCACAAATCCGGCGCATACCCATGCAAGAATTTCTTAAGTATTTTTTTTTAGATTGGTATGGCAAGAAAATACGGCAGTTAAAGAGCTCCTGATCCTGAAAGGAGTATTCCTAGTCGGAATTTCAAAACCAGTTTATGTCACCGGACATTTATAACTATAACTAAATCAATGGGATTTTGTGTATCACAATTTTAAAGGAACTAATTTCGGTTAGATAAGAGCACTGTTTTCCGCCAAACCTATTTAAAATCAATTTCCAATTTTTTTTCTGGAGGAGATAAATCTTTTACTTCAAACGTTCACCTAAGTGTATCACGTTTTTTGACTACGTGTTTGTCTATAAAAGAGCATAGCACGACGAAAATCATTAAGGTGTTAGTATTAAAGTTGTTATTGTTAACGTTAAACGCGAACAATAGCAACGTGGCAAGAGAAAAGGAAAAGCTAAGAAAATGATACTAAGGGCTGAAGAAAAAGGTTCAGTATCATACTGAATAACCAAGGAAAAAAAGAGGAACTCAAAAATAAAAGAAAATTTTGTGGACCTTGTGGACCCTAGAACAAAAAACCGAGCACGAGATTTTAAAAAAATGTTGCATCTGGAGTGTGATGTTATATGAACCGGATACGTGGCTTTTATGAAAAGAGAAAGGGTAAAGAGAGGTTTTTGAAATGTGGATCTGGGGGAGGATGGGAGGATTTGGATGAGAAGATCGATTGAGAAACGAGGGAATGGTGTAAAATGATTGAAGGAGGTACGCGCAATTTGTCGGAGGAATAAAGAACAGGAAGATGGACTGGTTTCCTCGAGATATGATGCTTGCTGAGCACTGTGATGGAGGGAATGACGATGAGAGAGAAGAGAGGAGGACGAGGAAGGAAAAGGTCTACGATGTTGGGCGGAATTTAGTGAAAGAGGAAAATATGACAAAACAAAGAGACCTAGGATAGATGACAGGCATGCCGCAGGTATACCATGAGCGAGCCTGCCAAGCGGCAGAACTTTTCTTCATTATGATGATGATGATGACGTCTAGAAGAAAACTGGGAATAGCGACAGGGACACTGGAAGAGGAATTGAGTGAGCAAAATGTGCTTTTGCAAAAAGAAAGGAGTTGATGAGAGGAGAAAGTCGCGAAGAAAAGGTTAGTTGAAACCCTTACACGGAGCGTAGTGTTACTTGCGTCTGAAATCTAGTCCATGAGTAAGGGTGATGAGCTTTTGAGATGCGGGGACATGAATGGATGAGAAAACAGCACTGGGTGGAGAAAAATACAAAAGAAGTGCTAAGAATTATAGAGGAAGTGAGGCAATTTGTCGAGGGAAATATGAAGAAACCAGAAGTAGATGGAAGGGACACTCACAGGCAATGAGTTGTTGAAGGCAGTAATGGAGGGTAGGATGTTGGGTCAGTGAGGCAGAGGTAGGGAAATAATACGCATTTTAAATTGAATGATAGCTAGGAAGTATGTATAGATGAAGGAGGAGGCTAAGGGTGCTTGATAATTTTCGACATTTTTATTTTCATTGTTATATTGTACCACCGTCATTAGCTTAGTTATTTGCGTGGACAAATGATAAATATATAAATAACTCATAGTTCTAGACAATCTAAAAACCTACGTTAACCAGTAAATTGCCAATCATCTATAGGAAGTGGTTACTTTAACTATTACCTCCCTTCAGACGTAATGGAGGCTTATTTCTGATATCATCTTCTAAGCTAACCTTCGGATAAATGGCTTAAATGTCCGTACTACCCATAGATTCATTTCAGCGCAATATTCAGGAATGATTAATAATTTGGAGTGCTTGCGATAAAAGAGCTTCAAATAAATAATTATGTTCCCGCAATGCCAGGTCAACAATTAGAAACGTCAATTATTTAAGTTCCAAGATGAATATATCAATGAGACAAAAAAAACATGATATTCGAATTTTCCGCGAGGCATACTCCATGGGAAAAGATACATAATTATTAAATTCCACGAAAAGGAAATATCGAGCGCTAATCTCGTCACGTTTTGAATTACCCATATCACGCTGCAGCGATTATGTCACAAAAAAATGAAGGCCTCAATAGACCGCGAAGCAACAACGCGTTTATATCCTCGCAATAAACTACCTTCAAAGAAGATAACTTTTCCCTTAAAAAGAAAACGTTCTTCTCCAAAAAGATATGGGTATTCTTCTTTACGAATGTCTGCGGGTCGAATTTAATTTTTATAAATACCGGAACGAACAATAGCGCATCCTTTCTAATTGTCATATGATGTGGAAACAAAAGAATTAGATATATTCTATAATGAATCACAGTTGTTTACAATTTTTTTTCCGCGTTGGAATGTATGGAATGGCGTTGTTTCCGAGCTAGGGAAAACCACGGAGGTGGAGTGACGAAACCAACCGAGAGTAAATACTCTATTTACCTACATAACCCAGGCAACGACTAGAACCCGCCGGATGGCTTTATTTATTCGTATTTGACTCTAATAAGTTATAAAGATATAAGTCTCCTAGAGCGGGGCATATCTCACTGCAAACGTGACTCGGGGAACTGCCACAATCCATCATAATGGCGAATTCTTTCACCTGCCGCCGTTTACCCGTGGTGTGTTTGTATCATGAGAATGATCCCCCGGGGAACGAGGGCTGAAGGGGTTAAGGGGGGGGGCGGTGAGGGAGGGGGTTCGTGGGAGGGCTGAGGCAGGGGGAGACTTTTAGGGGAAGCACTGGGGAAGGACAAGTGAAGGGGAGGCGGCGGGGATGGAGGGACAATGAAGGAGCGGAGGGGGCAAAATGCGATGAGGTTAGACTGAATTCTTAGGACCGAGATCATACGCTTCACGGATGAGGTTTGCCTGCGAGCCGTAACGGCTCAATTACAAAATAGTAACAGATGAAAAAATAATCCTGCAATGAATTCAAGAAAAACAAATGCCATTAAAATTTAACAATCTTGTGGCGGAGAGTCACAAATATCACGGTATCTAATCTTCCTTGCCTTTCTACGAGTCGCGTCCTTGCAGTAATAAATCCGATGGCTCAAGCTGGACATCCTTGGGACGGGCTTGACCGACAGGGAGAATTCTCTCTCTCAAGCCTTTCCCATATTCGGAATATTCGACAATTCCCAGGAGGCTATGCATGGTCATGAGCCGTTTACTCACGGAGTCCAATTTCGGCGGATATTTGCAGAGTCTATTGGAAGGAAAGAACAATCATCGCGATTCGCCGACGGGTTTACCGACTAGCAGCGTCGCAAAGTTTCCAATATCCCACACTCCGGCAGGATTCCTATCAGTAAGATGTCAGATATCTAGAAAAGTGTTTGCCTGAAGAATGTGTATACATGGACTAAGTCAATAATTCCTTCGTCACCTTCGTAATTCGAGAGCGACAAAAATATATCTCCAATAGCAATAATAATGGTACTGAGAGTAAAAAACAGCACTTTTCCTTTTTACTCTCAGTATGAATCACTTCCACCACATCACGCCTGATTCGGTGAAAATTATAATAATGGTAGTCATCGCCTTTCTCGCTTCAAAATGTCATTTCTATTTATTATTAAGTTCTCATTTTCAATAAACGAGCATATTAAAATAATGCGCGTTATGAACATGACATTCAAACGAAGTGTAGTTTTATCGTCACAAATGAAAGAGTACAAAGCTTGGAGGAAGTAGATGCGAAAAAGCAAGAAACAATCATCACTCTTACCACTTACATTTTGAATAGATAATACGTTCAAATTTGTTGAACATCTACGCAAAAGAGATAACGAACTACGTAAGGTTTACCACAGTTCACCACAGTTTACCACAGTTCGTAAGGTTTACATCAGTTTTACCACATTAAAAATATATTACCACAGATATATTGCTAAAAGTTTATTATGCATTAATGGAATCGATAATAAGATGTGGCTTGACAATAAGGGCAAGCACTGCCAACATGCATAAAAGAACTTTAATGTGTACCAAAAATCGAATAATAAAACAAATATATTGGTGTAGATATAATTTGAAAAATTATGTGGTAGCACCAGATACCCGTTTAATTTACCAGGATCTGCGTGTATTACCGATTGATAAGCTTTTCCAATACATTCTTATAATGAAAATTATTATACTAATACATGCAAGATTAAAAAGGAGACAGAGCATGGCATGACATTGGGAAGTACTGGTCGTTATGAAATCCCAATGGCTCACTCCAAATATTGAGAAAGAGGATTACAAGTTGTAATTCCTAAACTTTTGAACTGGGTCAATGATATCATACCCGATATCAGAACGGTATCGAAGATAAAAGTTCATTGTAAATATTTTTTACTAAAAGAGGTACAGGATTTAAATATAGAAAATGGTGTGATTTCGTTCATTTTATTATATATATTATATTCGATGTGTCTTTATAATAGTACATCTACTTTATAGTTGATAAGTTTACTCCATCATCATTTATATATATAAGCACCTCCTAACGAACCTGTGGTTCAGGAGGACTTAGGATGGTTTCAAGTTTTTTTTTTGCTTTTGGTTGAATTATTACTTTTGTTGGATATCTGTATGATGTGCCTTTTTACAAAATAACTCCTTGTTTGTTGAATGTGATGTCCTTAGTAAAAAAGTGAATACTCATTGCTCAAAATTAAAAAAATTCAACTTTGTAAACTGTTGTCACAACAATGTGTAAAATAATATGTAAATAATATGAAATAATAAACTGTAAAATTTTAAATAATAAAAAATTGCATAAGGAGTTTTTCTGTGTGATTTCACTGAAATATATGAGTGGTGGAGGCACTGGGGCTTTTGTCCCTGTACAGAAATGAAGAGGCCGGCCCGAAAAAGATGGACTGCTACAGACCAGTCCCAGAATTGTAACACAGAGAGAGAGAGAAAAAATGAACGTGATACTGGCATAAATACGACCTCCCTTATATTTTTCTCATTATTCCGGTCGCAATTCACAAATGTATGAGTTTCACCAAAACACGGCATGTACATGGGAGGCATGACTCCAGGGTGGTGGTATAACCGTTTACAATATCAAACGGAACACTAGTGAATGGATGAAAACGGAGGCCCTGCCTTTCACCTTCCCTTTTCAATTATGCATTTCTTATCTCATCCAATTAGAGGACGTCATCCTCTCCCGTGGCCCTGTTCCGATCCCCATCGCTGATTTTTCGTGCTTTATCGGCGCTCTCTAATTTGGAGCTGGTCAAGGTTTCCTGATAACATCTCAGTCTCACGCACCCGGTCTTTAGCATGATTACCTTTTGAACCTTATCTAAATATTTAAGGAAGCCGTTATATGATTCAGTGCCGTGGAAAAGCTTAGAGAGCGTCCTTGATTGAAATACGGACTTTTGAGAGAATCCCACTATAAAAAGTGGTGATATAATTACAGAAAAGTACATACCTTATCAATTTGTATGTCAACAAATCTTTAATGAAGAAATATACAGATTTTTAAGAACGAATGTATTACCATTGCCACACATTATAATTATTTACATGAAGTTCTTTCCGAACATATTTGTATCGTAGGTGTTGAACATTAGTAATTCTAATGGTATTTAACTACATGATTTATTATTTTTTATGTTCACAAGTAAATTATTTGTGTGCATTAGTCTAAGTGTATATGTATAAGAGACCTAAAATCCCCATTTTAAGACCTCATTGAAGGAGTATAGAAATACCAATTTCACTTCCATCACACACAATTATTCTAATTCAATAACATCAAGAGCTGAAGTAGAATCCTGACTTTTTAATAAGATATATGGAAGCTATAATTTTAACGAATGAAAAACAGTAACTTTGACTGAATATCACCTCCATAATTTTTAATTCAATCATTCCCGAAATATATAAACATTAAAATATTTCCTATGCACAACAAATTTTATCTGCTCGTCATCTTTATTAATACACTGCCACCTGAAATAAAATATCTTAAGCCTAGATGTGTATGTGTTAAATTGTAAATACCTTTAATTTCATTTTTAGTGACTGGAATTAAGCAGAAGGACGAGGCGGGTTCATGTGATTAGTCTCCATATTCAGATCCTGGATTTTACACAAGGTGTAAAGGAATTACTCCGTAGGATTTTACTCCCTAGGATAACACGTATTTTTTTTCGGTTGCATTTTAACCGTTTTATGAATGTTGTCTTTTTCTGCACTCAAACATATGGATTTGACGTTTTGGAGAAGACAACGTTTTTCCTGAAAGGAAAAAATAATAAATTATTTTTCCAGCCAAAATATCATAGTTCGAAAAACAAAACATTATTTCGTTCATTGGGTAATGCAATGTTAATTTATTATTGCAATATTATTCAATGGGGATAAAATTTAAGTGGTGTACCAGGGTTTTTCTGACTTTCCGGAAGATTTTGAAGTGAGTAGACTCCTCTCTAAACTTTCGCGTCTTCACAACAATAGAATGAATAAAGAACGCTTTGCAAGTAATAACATTAAAAAAGAACGGCTGAATTCCCAGAGTATGGTGCCGGTGAAGGTTGTTCGAGTGCTCCACCGGGTCACACAATGCATTGCCGTCGACGTTTCGATGGGTGAGTCGTCCGTCATCCTCAGGGTTTGAGCTTGAGGGTAATGATCCGGTGGAGCACCAGAACGACCTTCTCCAATAACATTAAGACTTTTCTATTAGGTAAAGCTGGTCATCCACCACCATTACCTCTTCCTCATTCACTCGTTCGCCTACGAGAAACGGTCGAATAAAAAATGACGGGATCCTCAGTTCACCCACTGCATCTATGCACTAAAATCTATCGACTATTTCCCCCCAGAGTGGAGTCGGGTACGGATGAGACACAATGAGGGGGTGTTTTTTTTAAAAAATCCCTTTCCTCCGCTGGAAGTGGGACATTATGAGGCTGAGTGATGTTCGGAAGAGAGACGAAGGGGAGGAGGAGGAGGATGGTGGGGATAGATAGAACCTTGTAGGAAAGAGTTCTCCGTGAAAAGATCACTGGAAACGCCGGGAGGAATGCGGGTCGCGACGGCGACGATGGGGCGTCGAATGGGGCGATTCTCTTTTGAGCAGGGAAGGGGTGGGAGGAGGAGAAGGAATGGGTGAGATAGTTCGGGGAGGGAAGGGGGGGGGGGTGGAGAGGAATATGCCCGGCGAGTGAAAGGAAACTTCCCCAGCGTGCATCCTTTAAACCCCCCCCCTTGTCCCCTTTCCTCCTCCCACCATCCCTTCCGACCCACACGTCCACCACTATCTCTCTCTTTCTCACTCTACACCCCACTCCGCTTATACCTACATCCATGCCGCACCCCCCACCCCTCACACTCATCTTTCAGCAACCTCCCGATACCGACTCCTCTCCTCCGCCTCCTCTCGTGGGGGCTCCATTCTCTCCCACCCTCCCTCTGAGCCTGTCCACGAGAGGCAGGCCGCGCGGTTGATCTCCGTTCGCCAATTTCGTGTGGTGCTTGTCAAGGCCACGCTGAACGAGTGAACTCAAGCGACGGAAACAGAAACGCGCTCACCTTCTCCCCATCCGCGCGCCATCCCAAACCCCTCCTCCTCCCCTCTCCCCCCGGCCAGCCCTCCCTCTCCTCCCCCCTTGGTATCTCCCCCGAGCTTCCGATCTCTCGCTGTGCGCGACTATTATCTAAATCTCCATAGCTGAACGTCTCCCGCTCGAAGCGAAATATTCCCCTCCTCCTCCGCCCGCCCACGTAATAAATGCATCACCTCGACTACATCATCATTGGTCATCGGCTGCGTGACGTATTTCACGCTGCTCCCCTTCTTATCTCCGTTTGCTTTATTTAGTGATATCTTTGTACAGAGGTAGTTGGTAGTGGGTGCCGCACCTCTCCAATTGGACAGAATCTTTCTCTCGTTTTTTCTCTCGCTGTCGAAAGAGTTCGTGAATAAAAAGTAAGATATGGAATTCTTTTCGGGTCTCCAACCAGGTAAATTTTTATTAAAAAGTAAGTTATTTGAAATTAAAGCGTTATTATTCGAAGTAAAAATTTTGGTCATATTTTTTTTGTCTAAAAATTTTTTAGTCTAAAGCACGGGAAATTGTCGGAAAAGTGGTCGTTCCCCTTTTGATACTATTTTTTTCTAGTCGTTACCTAAATATTTTTTTAAATGTTTGCATTACATTTTGGCTTTATTATTACCCAGTACCTAAAGCAAAATTACGCATAGATATGTTTTATTATTACCATTTCTTAAATAATTTGTTTTACAATACATATTTTGGTAAAGGACATGCCACATATTTTACTAGAGTTGCATAATAGATGTATAATTTCTGCGACACGTTTTGTTACACTACGTTAAATTCATGAACTAATAAGTATCACATTATGAAAGCCGACAACTCGAAAGTCGTTTTCAGAGGAAAATCGCTAGTGAGGTTTCAACATCCCGGTTTGATACTAGCGCTTGCGGAAAACTAAACGGAGGAACAGGAATGAGAGGAGGGATCGCTCTGCGGCTAAACCCTCATAAACCCTCGACCACCAAAACTGGAAAAGACAGATGAGCAGAAGCTTAAGACTCTTCCTCCCCGTTATCTTCCATTTCTATCTTAGAATCTCTGCTGAACAAACTTAATACAGCATCACTAAAAACACTGAAATAATCCACGAATAGTAATGACTTAAAGGTCGTGTAGACAAATGAGCTCAATAGAAGAGAGAATGTCATTGCGATGTTAGGAAAAATCGTTGGAAATTCGTGTTTATGAAACTCGTAGGCTTAACCGCTCTAAATTCCTATGTTATAAAATAGGAAAACATTAAACGTAGGGAATTTAAAAAAAAAATTTTATTTAATTAATAATTTATATTTTTATAAGTTTCGCTTACAGTTGACTACCAAAAACTCAAAATATAGAAAAGGTCCCCGTGGGTTTTTGATAGTAGAATCTCACCTGCAGGGGGAAACCCCCGGGTAACAGCGCTTGGTGAGTCTCATGACGCGAACAGCATCACAAAGTACTAAGACGAGAAGGTGTTGCGCATGTATAGAAGACTAAAACATAGTATTATACACATCAAAGTGATAAAATAACAATCTCTCTTAGAATTCGACTGTGAGAGAAAACTTGGGATAAGCTCTTCTTTCTCTAAAGGCATTGCCTTGTCGATGTTGCTGCATCAACTTTTATCTGCCTGAATCCGTTCACTTATTCTCCTCATAAAAGTTACAATTTGTTTTTGACGTTGCGCTAGTTACTATGGCCATTCCAGGCTATTCTTTCTTTTTCGTAGAATTTGTCCCTCCATTGTGTCATCAAGTAAATCGTCGCGTATTATTAAATGACCAGTTAGTTTGACTGTTAAAAATTGAACATGTCAAAAGTAAACATTATTGGAAAGTTAATATATATATATATATATATATATTTGCGAATAATTGATCATTTTAATAGTCTTCGTGAAATTAATAGCATTGTAAATATTTTTTTTTAATGTATCAACTTAAAACAGAAGAAAATTGGAGTAAGACCAGTAACTTTGTGAAGAATTAATTGTAAAATGTCTTAGCAAAGAAAAGATAATGACCATCTATTGTGTTCGTGAAATGCTTTTTTATATGACGACGACGATGTATTTTACAGAGGTAATTGCATTCGCGAAGGAACTGTTACTTTAGCAAACGATTTGATGCAATCAAGGAGAAATATGATACTTGGGAACAGATTTTAAACTTGAAAGGTAAAATTACTAACTTAGAGAGAAGTTCTCTTCAGGTCAATTTCTTAATGAAACTTATTGAAATACAGAGATTCTTAATACTTAACTTAAATCT
>WURS02010185.1:0-12396 GCA_011762765.2 Rhinocypha anisoptera | reverse complement strand
ACCACATCTTCGTGGGAAACCACAGGCGGCACAGGGAAATGAACTGGCCCCTCAACCCTGATGTGTGAATTTCTACATGCCGTGGGCTTAGTACTGGGTGAGATCTACCCTCACTTAACATACCAACCTTCGGGTTGATCACTGTGGTTTTATATATATGTATAATTATATATAATATGTCATTTTTTCCTTGTACAATTAGAGATCAAAATAAATATGATCACAAGCTTGGAGATAATAGTTGAAGTAGCTAATGTGTTTATGTATATTATTTATTTATCTTACATGTTAAAAAAAAATTCTAGACTTTGTTCCAAGATGACATGTATTTTCCCTTGCCATTGAAATGTTTGCGTGTAAGTAGTTTTTTTCAATGTGAGTAACATCTAATATATGCATGTGGGAATGCAGGCCTGGTGATGGCTCACCCCCTGCAACACACCATTGTGGCAGCTTGCAGGGTATTATGTAGATTACGTAGAGGTATAGATGTAGACTACGAGGTCAAGAGACACTTATTATGGAATTCTGTCAGCTCCCATTCCACTTCCAAGATATTCAGGAAATGATTGCAACTTCTCCTGTACCCATCAAATCAATTACTTAAATTTCCAGATGTAAATGAATTTCTTTTTAGATTAGCTGAAATCAGATGAGATCTTAACAGATTAATCTAAGATAGTAAATATTTGTTCTGAAGGTAGAAAAAAATGTGTAAGATACTGAACAAAAATATTTTGAGCTGTCATTGAAATATATCTTATGCCTTGCACTCTCTTTAAATATTTGTTGGCTGTTGCTATGGGACTTCCAAAAGTGCCCATACCAAAAGGAAAATAGGAGGATAATAAAGGTAGACGCAATGTCATCCAAGAAGACAAAATCATAAATACAAATCCTAAAGAGAGTAACACTACCATGAAGAACGAATGATACCTATTAATATTTCCATTCCATACCACCGGAATATAGAAATCATGCATGTGTCAACTTTTGATTAAAATGTTGATATTAAGGTATTATATAGTATCATTTGAACAGGCATGGAATTATTTCAAATTTGACCGCTGAACCTTGTATCATGGAAGATAATTTTCATCTTCATGTATCCTACCATCTAAAGTGACGATTACGTAGTTTTTAAAACTACTACTAAAACTTTTAAAAATAATTTTAAAAGCTTTTTAAAATATAAAATTATTACGCGGTTCAAAATCCTATTAATTTTCATAACACCTTATTTCAGTAAGTCCATAATATTTTTAATTTTTCTTCCATTTGAAATAAAGCAAAGAGAATTCAAATTTGAAATTTGTACAACAGTAGCAGTATCTTGGTCAATAGATATAATTATAAATTTAATTTCGTGCTATAATTATCTTATCTGGGATAAAAGCACAACTGTCGGCAAAGGGCCAGTCTGTGAAGGTTTCTAGTCTATTTTTCAAACAATGAAATTTGCTTTCAGAAACTAATCTCTCCATCCTAACACCACAAAAAACTAACCTTCACTTCTTTAAAAGAAACAAAAAACACAGGTTCGGAAAATTATCGAATAGCACAAAGGAAAAACTTTAAACAATTAAGAACGTAATTAGAAGCTTTTGTGTGCTTAAAAAGAAGTATCATGACAGTTTACAACTTTCAACTTCCGTCGAGTTTTGGTGAGTGAAGGACCGCCAAAAACAACGCAGTTACATTTATGTAAAGGTGGTAAAAGTACAGTGTTGCCTAGCAGCCAGCGGTGTTGCCGAATCAATTAAAACTTTATCGCGCGCAACCTGTCCTCTTAGTCGATTTCCATATTTGAATAAAGTAGAGTGGGTAGAGCGATTGAAGAAGTCCATTACAATTTTAATGAAAGTTTTCATATTAACTATGCATCACGATACCTTTCAAACTCTATGGAAGGATCTTCATCGAGGTAACCATAGTAACCGGAAAGTGTAACCAACCCTGCTTTTATTGCTATGTCTGTCAATAACCAATAACTGTTAATTATTATTACACATTTAGTCCTCCGCATCAATGGATAATACTATTGAAAGAGAAAATGAGGAGGACGAAGTTTTAGAACTTATTTCTACCATTGGATTCGATGGTATTCCATTTTAATATGGGCTTGCCTTCGTGTGGTTGCATTACGAGCAAAACTAACTCTATGCTCAATATATACTTTAGGTGGAATACTGCACGGCCTGATTTTACATCCGAATAAAAAGCATGTAATTTATCCAATGGGCACAAAAGTCATTATACTGAACTGGGAAAACAAGAAGCAAATTTTCCAAGGAAGTCATACAAACAATGTATCTGCTTTAGCCATTTCTTGTTCTGGAAGATATATCGCCACTGGCCAAGCTACGCATATGGGTTTCAAGGTGTTGACAAAAATGTGAACTATTAATTGAAATATTCCAATAAACATAAGTACTACAATAATATAATTAAAATAATATTACATTTAAGGCTCCTGTAACCATATGGGATGTGGAAGAGCAAAAAATCTTTCAGAAACATGAAATTCACAAAATGAAAGTGGTTTCAGTCGCATTTTCATCTGATGAAAGATTGGTTTTCTCTATTGGTGGACGGGATGATTCAAATGTTGTTGTATGGGATTTAAGAAATGAGGAAGCTCTCTGTGGTAAGCTTATATTAAATAAAATATCCCCTTATTTTTTCTTTATTATTATTATAAGATTAATTTACATATTATTATTGACATTAGTGTGGACCTATGGAATATGTATATTACTTTCAACCAGTTTGTGCAAGAAAGTAGTACATAACAGTAATGACCTCGATGTTGATGAACCCACAGTCCAAAATATTACTACTCTATACTAGAACTACATAACCACACTAGGTTGTACAAAAATGCACTGTAAAGACCATCCGTATAGCTAAAAAACAAGTTGGCTGCCGAGACATGTTTAAAAAATTATTACTCCTTCCTCTCCCCTGGATATATGTTTTCCATGCAATGGTGTTTATTAGAGAATTCAGACCACAGCTCAACCTTAGAAAGTATCATGATTACCTAACAAGGAATAGACATGATTATGCTGTGAAACAGCATAATCTCACTCTCTTCTACTCTGGGCTGATTGCCATGAGTTGAAGGATATAATAAACTACCCAAAGCACTTAAAGATGTAAAGGTACCTTTCAAGTTTAAATCTAAGTTGAAACTTTTGATTTGTTGTTTTTATTCAGTTTATGAATATCTAAATGATGCCAATTGTATGCTATAATTTGTTTTTTTTTAATTTCCTGATATTTTTAATGGGTCTTTTATACATGTATGTACTTAAATGCATACCTCATGAGATAAAAATGTTATTATTAGTTCACATATATGCAACCTAATGAAATTACCTGGGTAATTCGAAAACATCTATATTTGTTTCACCCTAAGGCATAAATTTTGGAGGTTCAATTTATGCAACCTTGGTAGATGGGCCAAATTCTGAGGAGAATTTCTATGTACACCTATGCATCATTTCCAAGCATTTTAATTTTTCAATGGGAATGTTATAGTATAATACTCACAAAATTTCCGAGTACTTTTAATTCCCGTTGTGCTTCCTCAAATTAATTACTTTTTTCAAGGGAGGCCTCTTCCTCAATCCTTCTTTGTATGGCTTGCTGTTCCTCTCAAATTGCAACCACAAGTCCAATTCTAGCTCTTCTTTGGTTGGACCTGATGGTATTCTCTCATCTGATATCATATGTTTCCTTCTCCTGTTTTATCGTATTTAGTGTGATTGTGTTGTTTCTGTTATTTATTTATTAACTGTTATACATCCAATGTAAAGGTGTTTTGTGATGGTTTTGGATAAATAAATAAACTATTGATCTAGTAAAAAGTAACTAAGGGGATAGGAAAAATTCTCCTGCTCCATTTCAATTATTCCTGCGATAAAATATTTAAGAAATGGTCAAAAGGTCAATTATATACATGTATAAAACTCAATGGTCATCTAATCCCATTGCCCCTAACCCCAATTGACCTCACTGAAGCTTTCAGCTGTCCCTCAATCACTTTTGTGAAAAAATTCATGCAATACATTACATTTTTTACATATTGGTCATTTCTTATTGATTTAAGGAAGTCCTGCAGTTGGTCGCTTAGCTGGTGAGGTTACAGCATTATGTACTCCAAACAGATACCCTGGTTTCTTCTTGACTGGTGGTGATGGTAACTTACGTGTATGGAATGTGATTCCAGAGTCGAGAAATTTAAAATTTAGGGAAGCATCTATTGGTATGATCAAGAGGCATGTGCTCTGTATTGAAGTGAGTTGACATGAGCTAGTTTTATTCGAATAATGATGTGTTTTTCAATTTCACTACTTATAAGTTAATTACAAACTTTTCATTAGTCAATGTATAACAGCAGACTGGGTTAGGCTGGTGAATAGTGTACTTGCCAGCATGACCCATAGGTTTTGCTCAGTGCATGGGTGTTGTGTTTGTCCAGATGGGTTTTTTCTGTGACTTGAAGAGGTGCAAAATTACCATAGCCATCATAGCACCCTATAAACAAAAATACTACTAATGTATATAACAATAGTTTAATTCTCATTAGCACAGAACTCAAGAATATCTGGAATAATAAAAAGAAATTGTCAAACCTAAAATGTAAATTTTGTGTTGCCCAGCCCAGTAGTGTGGAAATTTAGTTGCCTGAAATGTTTGCCTGTAATTTTTCACCTTGTCAAAGCCCATACTAATTGTATTTGTTCTATCGCAAATTAATCTATCTACATTTCTGTCTAACTTTATTGTCCTTGCACTTTAACAGTTTTATATTGTACACATTTGTTTAAAAAAGTCATTACTTTTTATTACTAAAATTAAAAATTAATATATGGAATGATGATACATGAAAAAAATGAAAGAGATTTTTGCTTAATATTTGTAATTAAGCATGATCAAATATATACTCTTTCCCATGTTAAGTGCCACAACTTAGTATTTGAATTGCCATTGTGTATCTTTCCAGTGTTTTAAAAAACATTGGGAAATGTTAAATGAATTATAACTAAAAAAGCTAATACAAAATTAGAGGCTCTGAGGAAAAGTTTATGTTATGTTAACTATTATTACTTGAAATGGCTGAGGTTACTTTGATGATTTGGTTTATGGAATTTTTCCTTTTGTCTCAATTTTACAATGCCTTTTGAAGAGAAATTTTTAACATGAAAACTTATGTTTTGAACCAGGTTGATGACAAAAATAAATATATGTACTGTGGTACTTCTACTGGAGATATAATGAAAGTATGTCTCAACTTGCCTCTACAAGCAAAAAATGATGAAAGTTTTAAGAGTCCAGTTCTTTTGGACTGTATGGCTCTTGTGCCATTTTCCAATAAAAATAGTGTGAAAACTGTTGATTGCTACCATAATGGTAAGTTTAAATGTATCCTTAAGAACAACTAGTCATAGATCAAGATGAAATTTATTTTTTCTGATTTCTTCTAATTATAATCTTTATTTATCAATAAATGGTTAGGTACTATAAAAAATATTAACAGCAGAAACATACGTATTTACATTTAGTTCACATTTAGAAAACTAATTCACTTGTGTCAGTTATTAAATATATTTGGACACTCAAATGCTTTGGTTGATAACCTTTAAAATAATTAAATTTTAAGGCATTAACATTATAGATTCTGAAGCAGTTGTTAAACAGTTTGCTAAAAAAGTTGATTCCCATGCATTTCACAGGATCTTGTATCTTGTTCAACCTAGAATATGAAGTATCTAGGTTCAATATGTGTCTCAATTCATAATTATGTATATTTGATCCTGTCAAGATAGTAGTGACATTTAATTTTGCATCACATAAGACAATTTGTGTACAGAGGCTGTAACAAATGAAATTAATCGCATTATATTTTATGATTCGTGTATGAATCACCACTACATGGTATTCAGATGTTGATGTTGTACCAAACAAATTTCTTGCAAAACAATTATGTAAAGAATCACATATTTCACTAATGTAAACCCCTGTAAAGAACAAATGTTATATTCAGGACTTTGTAAAGTTGAAGAATGACATGCACATCATCTCCTCTTATGTCCATGCTAAATCTGGATGGAAATAATTAAAAATTAGGTTTTCATTGAAACCCTTAAAAAAATTGAAGTTTTCAGCCCCTCAACATTCATTTCAAATAATTCTGTCCTCTTACATCCAGTAGCCAAAGGAAGCAGTTTCAATTAATAATGCTATTGTATGTATAAATTCAACAACAACTCTCCAATTCTAAATTAAATGGCATACATTTTTGTTCTTTTTTTGGATACATAAGTCGTGCAAAATCACACTTGTCACAGGAAAAACAGCTGAGCCCTTTTCCTGTTGCCACACCTATAAAAACTTTTATTTGAGATTCAGGTTTAAACTGTAGTTATGCATACATGTATCATGAATATATCTTTTATCTTCCTGTATCAGGAGTGAGAGCTATTGTTCTGCTTCCTAATGATAAGTTGATAATAGGAGCTGGTGATGGCCAAGTTGATATGGTTGTGCAGTTAAGTGGACAGCCAGTTAAACTAGAAAATATCTTAATAAAAAATCCTACTAAGCCTTTACTCAAAAGGGTAAGTTGCTACCTTAAAGTTGATCAAGCTGAATAATTAGAATTTTATGATTTTGGATAGAATCATAGGTGGTGGGAAGTATCCAGATTTGAAGAGGGTTTAAATTAAGATATAGTGGAAAATCTAACCTAAAACTCATGAAAAACTTACCTTAATCAGTAGATTTACCCTTCATTCATTCCTATAGAAAGTGTTAACTTATTTAATGTTGCCTATAAAGTTTTAATTTATTTTGCTAATAGTTAATGAGTAATAATACTAATGCTTTATTTTCATGAGGATCAAATTTACAATTTCTCTAACTGAATACACAGTTCATCAAGGTATTAAAGAACAATGTTACATTGATAAAAAATATACTATCAATTACATTTTGATGTCCAATATAGGATCTATGGACGTTTTCAGAGTCTCTCTGGATATATTTCATTACTTCTCCATTTCAAATGGTAATCTTTAGGTAAAAGTAATTTCTTGGAAAAGTTCATTATACATATAACTTGATTTGCAAACCTACCTTTACTATGGAAAAGTATTTGGTATTTATAAATTATCCAATTCAAACTTGGTGTATATAGTATAATAAATGTTCTCAAAAAGATGCAGATTTTTAAGAATTGGTATAATAGGTAGCCAAAATGGATAGTATCAAATTGGTAGTACCATTCAATACTTAATGCATTCATTGGTGGTTGGGAATATTCATCATAATGCAAACAAGGTTATATCATAGGCAAAAAATACATGAACATATATTAAAATAATAAGGTAAGTTTAAACACTCATAAGTTTAAGCATATTGACAGTCATAACATATTCTGGAGTATTATCCTCCTTTTCCCCAAATCTTCCTAGTGTCTCAGATTTACAAGTATGTGCTGAAATGTCAAAAGGTTGTAACTAACTACAGAATATGAGTGTGTAAGTCTTTGCTAATCTATTCTTGATAACATAAAATATCTAGGTTTTTACTTTGTGTCATTATGGAATTCAACCAAGTGATGACCTCAGTGAATTCTATCTTGATAGTTTGTTACTACTGTGGGTTTTATCCTCTATAATTAGCACCAAGTGTACCTTTGAAATTATTGTTGTTTAACCTCTCTTCCCAAAGTAATTCATATTTTGTCATTGAGGTATTGCACTTAATTGTTATTTAAAATATCACTTATCAGATAATTCCAGTTTTCCAAAATACATACATCTCATGAAATTAGTAATTATTACTAAACTGCACAACTCTAATTTGTTTTTTCAGGTTCGTTGTGCCAAGGTGAATAATGAGGTCACATCAGTGGTCATGCTTAATAATCAGATCATTGTTGGCACTATGTTATCTGAAATATATTCTATCGATTTAGAGACCTTTCAAATATCTCTGATGGTAACATGCCATACTTCAAGAATATATGGCTTAGCTTTTCCTCAGTAAGTCATTTATCACTAAAACAGCAATCAATTATACTAAATATAGGAATTGCTCATAAGGCTGCATTGAATTCAGCCTGTATATTATTACTATATATATAAAGCTGGAAATGACTCACTCATTCATTGACACATATCCTGGGCACTTATGCTCAAGCTATTGGCCTGAAATTTTCAGGAAACCTTCCTACTCATCCGGTAGGTATAAAAAAATCAAAAACCCCTAGAAAGTGACCTGGGTTTTAGCCCAGAGACATTAATTTTTTTACACGCAGAGTAATGGGAAAATGGAGATTATACCATGTACTACATGTTTCTTTCACTCTTTAAAATATGAGCTTCGAACTTGGACTAAAACTTGAATGAAACACTGAAGTTTTTATTCCATTCACGTTCATCTGTATCTCGGTCTAAAAATTAAATAAATTCCATTGAAACGTTAAACTTTTATGTTTTTATTGGGTTTTAATACCTGGTTGTGAAGAATGCCTCATTATTGCTTCTGGAGGTTTAAGCCGCTTAAGTATGAGGAGATTGACCTACGATGGCCTTTATAATCTACGTATTAATGCTGTATATTTGAACGTTACAAAGAATGTTGGTTCTTTCTCAGTAAGTCCATTATAAATATTATGCATATTTACCCTTTTAGTACCAGCGGGCGGATCTAATGGCCTGATTTTTTGTTTTTGTTTATAGTTTTTTCTTAAATTGTTTAGGAGATAAAAAAATAAATAAATTTAAAAAAATTTCTTTAAGTGTTTGGAGTGTAAATAAAAAAAATATGTTTACAATTTGATATTTATTTTTTACATATAGCTGTGTATATTTAAATGTGTAAATCACCAATTCCACAAAAAAGCCCTGGAATTTTTTTGCATATACCATATGCTGGCACTAAAAGGGTTAATGGAATTTATTACCTGTCACATTGTCCATATTCTTGTATTCATTTTTTATACTGGAATAATATGGTTATAGTTAGCTTAAAAATGTTAACCTTTTTCGGTAAATCTATTATAATTTTTACATTCTTTAAAACAATTTAACGCCTATCACAGTATGCCTTCCATACTATAGTCCAGCCAGTTGTGGCAATTTAGTGATTTTCTTTTCACAGTTGATTACTTTTTCTCCCGTTACTGACTTTTTTCCTGGTTTAGTGAACTCTGATATATTTTCTCCACCTGAAATATTATAGTTTTGCCTGATCAAAGTTTTTAGTCTGCATGAAGTATCCACAAATGATATTTTTTTTTCTCCTCCCAACAGCCTTTCACTCTTATGGGAATGTAATGCCCTTGTAATGTATTATAGGAATTTAATGCCTTATGAGAATGAAATGCCATTGTAATTCCACGATATGCTATATTTATAAAGTATGACTCACGTGGCCTACGTCCCAAAATTGGAAGCAAAGTTTTGATGTGTATATTATTTTAAGTTATATTTTATACCTTGAGCATTACACTATTACTGAAATACTATACTCTACATTTTGCATTTTTGACTGATCAATTAATTAAAAAATCTTAATAAAAGCTTAATTAAAAACTTGGTCCAAAAAGATATTATATATATTTTATTTGGGGTACCTACCGAATAAAACATTTTTTTATAAACGGAAGAGGTTTTTGAAGGTTGTAATGGAAGGTAAAATGTTGGGTAAGCAAGGTAGAGGTAGAAAGAGGATAGGGATTTTGGATAGAATGATAATATGTGGGAATTATGCAGATTTGAAGAGGGATTAAGCTAAGATGCAGAGAAAATCTTACCTAAAACATATCAAAAACCTACCTTAACCAGTAGATTACTCTTCAATCAATATATTATTCATGGAATATTTAAACTCATAGTATGTTCACAAAAACAGTTATGACTATAATATGTTAGTACATATAGTACACTAATTATTTTGATCTCATCACTTTTAATTTTTTCACTACTTTTTATAGATATGTTTTTGAGTTTAGCTGCATTTCTGGGTAACTTTATATATACTGGAAAAAATGGCCATCAACGATTCTAGCATTCATTTTCCTTACTGGCTTACTAGAGTAACAGTATGGTCCTCCAATTTAATGAATGCCCTCTTTTTTTATATACTATATACATATACACACTCAAATATTTGACTTTATATTCTATAAAGCAGGATTGTCAAACTCAATTAAAACACGGGCCTCTTGGTGCAACAGGCAAGATTCACATGGCCCACATCACATATTGTTAAATTTATATTGACATGAAAATTCAGAAATATGAATAGGAGCACAATTTTCTTCAAACTATTTTAGAGCAAAGTGGCCCACAAAAAAATACTGGGCCCTCGAGGTACCAGTTTGACACCCTTGATATAAAGCATCATTCTGGTACAGAATGACTTGGCTCAATGGTCACCTTCATTTATTAGCTACTCTTTATAGCACACCACTTCTACTTGGAACCATATAATTTCAACTTATATTCTGTTTTGGGCCATATTATTAATAGAACTATAACTACTAGCCTCCTTCAGAGGTAAAACTTCACTTCATTCAGTTCCAAAATATCCAACTTTTCTGTTGTATGACAATCTCCATTCAAAATGCCAATCATAAAAATTCTATTCTGAGAGTAGAATGGCAGGGAGTCTGTTCCATTGGATCATTTACCTTTGAGTCAATTCTGATTGATGTTTCCAATGGGGGAAATGCTCTTGGGCAAGTGACCCTCCTTAAGGGAAGGAATCATATTGAAAAGCAAAGGATGAATTTTGTGAAGCAATCACATGAATGAAGGGTAATGTACTGGTTATGGTAGGTTTGATATGTTTTAGGTAAGATTTTCCCTACATCTTAGCTTAATTCCTCTTCAAGTTTGCAAACCTTCCACTTCCTATCATCTATCCAAAATCCCTATCCTCTTTCTACCTCTACCTTGGTTACCCAACGTTCTGCACTCTATCACAACCTTCAACAAACCATTTCCTCAGGGTACGCTGCCCATCCAACGTTCCTATCTTCTTTGGATTTTATACAGAAATCATCTCTCCTCCTACCATTCCCAGCATTTCTTCATTAGTTTTTCACTCTGCCCACTTCTCCTCCATCCTTCGCCAAACCCATATATAAAAAGCCTCCAATCTATGCTCATCATCCTTTATCATGGACCAGGTTTTGGAGCCTTGTAACGCTACATTCCATATGAAGGTTTTCATTACGCTTTTCTTCAAGTCCTTGTTTAAGATCCCAGTTATCAACTCATTCCTTTTCTGAAGGCCTCTTTTGTTAATGCAATTCTTTGTCTAATATCTTGGTCGCTGTATCCTCTATGATGCTTCCCAAATATGTAAACTTTTCTAGCTGTTCCAATTTTCGCTCTTCTACTGTGAAATTTAGCCTGGCCTTCTTACTGCTTGAGAATCTCATCACTTTAATTTTCTCATTGTTAATTTTCATCCCAAACCTTTCACATAGGTCCTGTAAAGTGCTCAACAAGGTCTTCAGTCTTTTGGCTGAATTACTAACTAGGGTTTGGTCATTGGCGAATCTAACTGATTTCATGAATTCCAAAAAACTTTTACACCAGACTCCACTATTTCTCATGCCTCTTTTACCATCTCCTCTGAGTACAAGTTAAAAAGCATGGGTGACAGCAGACACCCGTCTTACTCCCCTGCCTAACTGTGCCCATTCAGACTCCCTGTCTGCCACCCTTACTTGGGCAGCCTGAGCCATATAAAGGTTAACTCTTCTTTCTACAAGACTCCAATAATTTACCCCCACAATCATTTTTTATCCCATAACCTTTTTCACTTATGTACTTTTTCTCTGTCCCTTCCTTTCCCAATAACAGCATTACAATCCTACATCACTACCAAATTTTTCCTCTGGGTATTTTGTCGATCATTTCTTCCAGCTGATTATACACCTCATCAACTTCCTCCTGTTGGCCTCATGTAGGCATATATACCTCAATTAAGTTAATTGGTTCAGCTTTTACTTTACCATTATTACTTTATCACTATCCTGTTCTATATTTACTACTCCCTTACCTAATTTCTTGCTCAGATCCATGGCTACCCCACACTGACTCTCTTCCTCTCCACTAGAGATTACCCTAAAAACCTCCAGTATCCTTCCATCTTACCTCACTCAGGCCTAGTATATCTATTCTCACTTTCTCTATCTTGAGTTTTTTGTTCTCTAACTTCCCTCATCTTAACATTTTTCTTACATTCCATGTCCCTACTGAAATCATCCCTGCTCTTCTCTGGAGTGGTGGTACCACAAGGATTTTGTGAGATGACAACTGTTGTGGAATCCTTGCATCTCCCACTGTCGAGCACAGCTCACCCCCC
>WURS02010174.1:0-12396 GCA_011762765.2 Rhinocypha anisoptera | reverse complement strand
CTCTACCAAATCTGCCTCCTTTTCATCCCTTCCAATCCCCCCACCCACAGCTTATCCCATGCCATCCCCTTTGACAAATATTTTTCCTTTTACGTCCTGGAAATCGTTCCGGCATCCTCCAATGTTCAACTCAGGCCCAAGAACTCGCATACATCTACAATTCCCTTAATTTCAATGTCACTTGTCTTAATTTTAAATGCTGACCCCTCATTCCCTTTGTTACCCTCTCCCCTCCCCATTCCCTAGCGATACTTCTCCTCTCTCCTCCCTATTCTCCTTGCCACCCTTTGTCCTCCGTTACGTCCTCCCCTCCTTCCCCTTCCCCTCCTCACCAATACAGCACACTGTGGGCAAGGAGCCCTGAAATATTTCTCCGTTAAATATCTCTATCTTTTTCCTTTTTTTCTTAAATTCTGTGTTTTCTTTTTTCCTTTGTTTTTGTGTGTTAATGTCTTTATGTGTGTTTGCGTGTGTTCCCTTTTGCTGCTATATTTATTTATCTTTGACAATTACTTAACTTTAATTCAATTTGTCCAGAATGAATTCTGATAATTATTTATAAACTGAATATGTCTTTCTCCTGATGAAAGGATAAGAAAGCAATCATCTCCATGTTAAAACACCAAAGAGGTCGACAATTATAACACTCCTCGCCTAAAGAAATGAGAAACTTGGAACAGGAAAATTCAATAGACTTTACATACTCGCAATCGGATTTGTTATAAATTGACTAATGTGTACATCGAGTTTATCAAGATGCTATGTTATACTAATAATATTTAAAAGTATATATCATGTGATTATAACGTGAGAAAGTATTTTCACGTAGAAAGCATTGCATCCTTCAGCAAAACAATATTTTAAATGTACTTTTGAAGCCGACTGGTGATATGCTCTACGGAGTACCAATAAATACTGTGGCTTCCAACATTATGGAATGACAGTAACACATATATAGACACCACGGAGATATTTAAATCAATGATAAACTTTGGCATGATTCCGATGATTTCACACAAATGAGCCTTATGTGTGTGGTGTATGGATTACTGAAATGATAAGCAATGGCTAAAATATAAATTCTTGCTATCTATTAAGTTTCTCTTTGAATGAACACAGGGAGATTGTGTTTCAAGATGAAGGGTGTTTCGACCTTATGACGTAAGTGGTTTGCCATTAGAAATATTGAGAATGATGAACATAATCTGCTTTACTCTGAGATATTGTTAATTGATAAATCTTAAATCAACATATTAAGACATCATTCACTACAGTTACACCTTAATTGAGGGACTGTTTTAAATCCAATGGCATACAAGTTGTTTTCCAATTATTGTCTCGCAGTTCAGCACTCAGAAAGACGTAGCTTATATATTTTTATGGAAATCGAATTGGAATGGGAACTGTTTGCACCCCAGTAGTATCTCAGTCAAATTTATTTGTGCTACCAGAACACAAATGGTTGGGCCCAAATATCCATGGACTCATTACATTGAAGTCTCATCATCAAATTCAAGTAGACTAAACCTTTTAAGGAATTTGAGTGCATAGGTCAGGATAAAAGGAATTTAATATACTCATTGCACACATTAATGAGCTTGTTTGCTACATTGAATGCCAAACATTTACTTTAGAAAAATAATCGCTAAATTATTGAAAAGGATTGGGCATTGGAAACACACAACCTTTATCACAATCAAAAGATCCATCAGAGAGACACAATGACTGGATTTAGATACATCATAAGGAGGAGAATGTAACGGAAAGAATTATCTGCGATGATACCATCATAATATTACTGATAAGACATTCACATTTAATTAAAAAAGAATTAACACTCTTTGCCTAATCCTCAAGGAAACGAGACACTAGGAAATAAAAAAATTCATTTGAATAGGAAGTGCACATACTCGCAATAGGATGCATCAATATTTCTCCAGTATTTACTGTCGAGTTGATGAGTTGCCACAATGAATAAGGGAGTAAAACAGACTTTACACGTAATCACATATGTTCTACGAGTATATGTCAGTCCAGAGAAATAACTGCACTGTTGGTGAGCACCTCAGCAGTTTTGCAGTACTATTTATTGCCATTAGTTGTCCACAGATGGTGGCACTCTCTCTAATATGGAGGTCAGAGCCATTCCAAACTCTCGTAACAAGGTTTAGCAAGAACAGGGTTAATGCAGCAATCTCTACTTTTAAGAGGCCAATCTGAGATACACATCTGAAAGGATCTTTGGGTCAGGCCACATTTGGATGGGATGGAGGGAAGAATATATTGATTCCATTTTCATAGAGAAGGATATCGAAAACTAAAACCTGTGCATTAAGGAATGAAGAAGAGAAACACTTGTGGAGAGAAATTCGACTGTCGGCGCCGATATTCAATATTCCTTTCATATCAGGACAGAGATATACGTCAATTCTATAGCTGTTTGAGTTATCTAACGAAAAGTGACTGAACTGATACCAACAGACCTCGTTACTTCAGTAAATAAATGGCCAATGCTACTGTCGGAGTGTGGCATTGACATTTATATATTTTTAGAAGACCTCACACAAGGAAAGAAGTTCGCCAAAGGTCAGCAGGGAATGGAATAGTCTAGTGGGGGAAATCAGGACAGGCTATTGGTAACCTGAACACTATCAACCCAGAAGTCACAATGTCAAGTTACGTGAAAGAACACTCATTCAATCGTTTGACCACTTATTCGATTGTAAAAAGGGAATGGACCCGAAATAAAATCCGGATAATAAGGAGGATAGATGAAAAATTGAATTGAATACAAACGGATCAAAGCGAATGTTTCACTCATTCGATACGAGACGCACCACATGTACGACTGAAGAGTAGGAAGAATGTTCCCTCACACGAGACATGAAGAGCATGAAGGAATGACAAAGAATTTCGCCCCCTACAGATTATAGGGGGAAGAGAGAGGACACAGAGGAGAGGAACTTAGTTGATTCGTTTGAAAAAAATAAACCACAAACAAAAAACAAGTAAACTCTCAAATCAATAGCCACATTCATCAGACCCACATGGTAATATTTAGAGGAAAATCATACACCCGTGAAAAAGGAACCACTGTCCCGAGATACTGTACAGTACTTGGAAATGTATCATTAGGAGATTAGGAGACTGGTTAGGTGTAACTCAACCTGCTCTAGGACGAACTTGTGTATCAAAACTAGAGTCATGACATCAACAGCCCCATCCAATACAAATAACGCAGAAGGCTATCCCAATGCTAATTTGTGAGAGACAGAAGCAAAACGAAATATGGAACAATCTTCTGCAGAGCTTTTCATTACACATCCAGAAGAGAGCTTTTATTCGCGCATTCATACCCATTAAAAATACAATTCGTTGGACAAGGGGAAGGGAAGGAAGGCTTCTTCAGAATAAGGACGACATGAGAAAAATATTCACGTGCCAACTCGTCTCGACAAAGACAGAAAAAAATATAATCAGTGGGGTGCCTTTAAAGTATTTACCAGTCCATACACAGAATCATTGGTTTTTTTGAAGGAGTTTTCTTATCTCCCTGAAGCCAATCAGAGGGACTCTCAACAGGTAATGGTGACCGGTGTAGTGGGTTGGAGAAAATTGACAAACACGATTCCTATTATGGAAAACTATTTTCCGTTATGACTGTCGAAACTGTAGCAATAAATAATTTTGATATCTTAAGAGCTGAATTGCATCATAAACAGTCACAGAATAAATTTGGTTGCACCACCAAACATTCCACATCAAAACAACAGACCTGACATCAACATCCCCATCCAACACAAAAAAATGCAGGATATCCCAATGCTAATTTGTTACAGACAGAAGCAAAACAATAAATTGACAGAATCCTCGGCAGAGGTCTTTGTTACACATCCAGATTAAAACTTTTATTCGATCACTTAAGAACATTAAAAAGCAATTTGTTGGTCAATGATAGAAACCTTTTATTCAAAATTTTTACCAACACTTATTTGTTAGGAAAAGTGAATGGTTTTTCATATATATGACGTGAAAGTGATGGTAGTCTCCATTTTGGATATGAGACAAGGTATGCAAGGATAAAAAAAATAATCATCAAAATTGACTCCAGATTTTATCATCCGACTACCTGTCACGAGGAAGTCATTGAAAGTTTGGAAATACATGTCTGAGAAATCAAGATTTATCTGTTATCATCGTAAAACTGCTAATGATTATTTATAACTACAGAGCACATGTTTACAATATTTATTCCCCTGCATTCTCCGTGTTTCATTGCTTTCTTGAGTCTTCTGCCCTCCTAGAGACCAGCATTAATGGAATACGAAATTAAACACGCTATAAAAATTGGTTGGTAACATAATAAGGGAATGCACGAAACTGTTTTCACTCTTTTAAACTTCGGAATGAAGGGATAATTGCTCACCTTCCTTTTTCTTCCCTTGAAGATGACAAACATTGCATACAATTACTTTTTAAATTTTTCTCCGGTATGACACCTTTGTCAAAGGTTACGGAACCCATATGCCACTCAATACACCTTAACTCACATACACCATAACATACAAAGGAAGGGTTAAAGGTTATGAAGCAATCTTTACTCTTAGAGGCCCATCAGAGAGACTCATACACAAGGTAATTGGGTCGGGCCATGGAGAGGAGTGTTGCTGAATGGTCTTGAGAGAGAGAGAGAGAGAGAGAAATCTGATAAACTCATAAATTGTAGCATACAGATCCAAATTTCAGAGTAACTATCGAATTCATTAATGTTATGTGAATATATCCCCTCTATAATTACATACACCTCTTTCTTCCACATGTAAAATAAACAGCAAGTTGCGTATGCAAGTAGCTGTGTGAACAACTAAAGTCATTCCCATTTCAAAGGCTACCATCTTAGACTTGTATGTCCATAGATATGATCGAAGAAGGGATTGAGAATTGAATAATTTCAAATTCTCCGAATACAGCAGAAAAAAAAACATTAACCCCGATTGAATAACTCAATAAAATTCAATCATTGCATATTGAAACTAATAAGAAGGATTTCTGCTGCATACCGGTTGGAATTAAATTATTTGCAGTACACGTCAATTTTAAATGCACTTGAGAAAGACAGGATAACTTCCACGTCAATACACCATCGAAACAGCAAAAGAACAACGTCGTCAATGGATCAATGAGCGGCAGTAGACATGGAGAAAGAAGCAGTGGTACTTTAATCTTATTCACTCAGGTTAACAGTACCCCAAGATCATGAAACTGAATTTACATCCTATACAATACCCAATGCCCACTGCCCAGCAATGGGGATTCTCAGCTGCCTGTACTTTTTGTCTCATTGCTTTATGTGGCAGGATTACTTCTATCTACAAATGGAATGCAGCAGTAATAAATGACAGAAGAATTCTTCTCTCTGATGCAAATGTGTAACAAATGAAATCACACAGGGCCAAGTTTGAGGGAGAATCAATACATTGTCATTATCTACCACACAGGAAACTTTTGGAACAAGAATCATGAAATTTACCACAAGTAACTATTGTCACCTCTGGTGGACAGAGAGTTCAACAGTACTATGTTCTATATAATGAGGTTTGATGACTTGCATAGGTTTTGCATTAAAGTAACCGAGTAACAAGGCCACAAGGGAGCTTATCCTTTGCTATGTTTCCTAAGTGATTAGGGAAGGGTGACTGAATTAATACAGGTCACCGTGCGACAGTCAAATCACACACGTCATGAGGCCATATTTGAGTAAAATTAGTCCCTTGAGGTAGGTTTGACAAGAAATTACGCAACAGAAGGACAGAAGACATTGTCTTTAATAAATACTAAATCCGAGAAACTACATTTAGAAAAAAATATCTCAAGAGGAGGTCCACTGGTTCAAAAATCCTATCCAACGAAATATGTAGAAGCCTCTGCACACTCCTTCCTGTGAACTAGGCACTCTGTAGACTTTGGTGAGTCACACGGAAGATTAGTCAAAGAAGAACTCACACTGTCTGCCCCAAAACAGAATCAATTCCTGATGCAACCACTACTGTAGTCAGGTGCTTGAAACCCATGTTAGGCCCATGCATAACACATCTCCTTTTACAAATAAATAACTTGATCTAGTTCCTTCATGTCACTCTCAGTAATAAAACTATGTCTGCTGCCCAAGCCATGAATACAAAATTTGACCATCATTGTTCAGTCAGAAAAGTGTCTTCAAACATACGTAGGTTACCAAATAACATTATCATAGTTACTACAAGAGAACAAAAAAAACTTGCTAAAACTAGTCATGTGAAAAAAAGTAATATGTAGTTGCTTCTGGGGACAAAAATCTGTGACATTTTATGTTAATGACAAAGATCATCATATAATTTCAAACGAGAAGAGGGAAAGGCTATTTTCAAGAAAAAACCATGGCAAACTTCATCATAAAAACCAATTTCCCTCACTTAATTAAAAAACTAGTGAAATAGGGATGTATTCCTTTCTACGTCCATGAACTGAAAAATTGATACGTATAATTTATATTTTTCTATGTTGTCTTTTGTATTATATAAAACTTGTATATACCTCCTTGATTCTATGTGTTCTTATAAATATATGTACTTGTATATATGTGTACTCGTGAATATATGTCCTTGTATCTATGTTACAAGTCTATGGGCATAATAGATGATTATTATTAAAACAACTTGCATTCTGGCATACCCGGTACTCTTGATTCATTCATTTTGCAAAGCAGAGACATTGCTTTTGACATTAGAGACATCAAAGTCGTTTGTGAGAAGGAAAGGTAAATAGGAATGGCTACGATATCTTCACTCCCAGAGGCCCATCAGAGAGACTAAACCACAGGTATAGTTTAGGTCGGGCCATGGTGAGGGATTCATTGGGATGGAGGGAACAACTAAGAAACATATGGATGCCTCATAACATACATATACCTTTATATTAATTGAGAACATCATGACAGAAAAAAATGATGTTTCACAAGGAGAATGCATGACTGCAATTTGAGATACATCATGAAATAACAAAATTATCCTTTGCAGTATCATTGAAAAAGGGGACTTTTTATATCATATTAATTCAAAACAATGTAACTTCATACTATGTACCTATGTAATTTCATTTACTAGTAAATGAAATTACATAATCCAAAAGCTAGATATAATTTTGTACCATGAAACCTCAAGTAAGATCAAAAGGAATTATTATATCCATCACATAATCAGAAAAATGGAGAAAATTATTCTAGAGAAAATTATGAGACCTCAAATGGAAACTGATAACGTCTGCCTTTTAATAATAATCAGGCATTGATAGTCCCTTCGGATGAACTGTGACGGAGTAACGTCTTGCATGTCGATCGAGTTCATATAGAAATATAAAGAGAAGTGATATTCCCTATCTCATTGGTGGGGTTCTCAATACTCCCACAGCGCAAATATCTTGGTCAATACGTGAATAAACAAGGCGTGGATAACTTAGGAAACAAAACAACCAGTCAACAAGCGAATCATAAGGATATAAACGGGTCATTGGTCATCGCATGACCACAGCGCAACGGGAAGAAGGGAATTCCAGTGGATGAGCCATCTTGCGTAGACTGGCGTACAGACACAACACAGAAGACTCGTGTTGTGTGCCCCGCAATCGCTCGGTTGTCCACTACACGTACGAGGCACCGCAGAAGGTAGCGTGTAGGATACACGAACACACGAAGAGAGTTTGTACCACAGGTAGTAGGCAAGAGCGTAGGTCACTTTCTGGGGAATCGAGCAAAAGTAATGAACTGGATTCCGCAAAGGCAGATAATGCAAAACGAAGCTTGCACTTTTCACTAAGGACATTTTGGTCTCCGGAGGAGAACAGTATTGAAGTGGACGCCATATTTATAGATTGCAAGAAAGCTTTCGACATGGTTCCCCATAGGAGGATACCCCGGAAGCTGGAATCCTACGGGATAGATAGGAACGTTATAAGCTGTCTGATTGATCATTTCCTAACAGCCCGTGAGAAAAGGGTCTGTTAGTAGATGGTATGTCATCGGATACAGTAGGTTTTTCTTCATCTGGTGTCCCCCAGGGAATCGTTATGGGTCCTCTATTATTCCTTTTGTATATAAATGACACTGGCACGGTAATCACCAGTAAAACTCGCCTCTTTGCTGACGACACAGTGGTATACCTGGATATTTTCAGCGGGGAAGATGGGGAAGCTTCGTCTAACATCCATTCTAAATGCGTCCATTCTAAATGCGATTAATAATTGGTGTGAGACATGGCAATTGGATCATGACTTGTGAAAAGTGTATGACCACCCCCCGAGTTAGGGAGATGGATTGTAGAACTAATAACTTTAAAATGTCATTTTTTCCCCAGAACCGTTAGATACCAGAATAAACTAGGTCATAGGGATCCTTTAGGAAGAGTACTGTGTATATATTTTCTTTTCACCCTGCATGTTTACTATCATTTCCTTCATTATATATTAAATGATAACTTACTTTATTTTATTAATGATATTTATATTTATTGTGAAACGATTTGTATTCAAATGTAAAACATTTGCCCCCATTTTGTGGAATATGTACTACTTTTTCATTTTTCATGAGGGTTGTTTCATTCTGAGTGCAATGTGTATCTTTTAAAATTTACACTCGGGAGTCAAGGTGAATGTTTGGTGGTGACTCACCCCCTGCCATACGCCCTTGGTGCTCTTTGCGGTGTAATTCTTAGAATTAGAAGTAATACAAAGGGGGAAGACTGTATACTATGTCCCTAGATACAATTTGAATGAGTAGTCATTAGGTTGTCACTCTCTGTAAATCGGCCTCCACAGGGAATTTCATTGAGATAGCGAGTGCCCTGTAGGTGGAAGGCCTAATAAGGCAGTCAGAATGAATTCAAATGTGAAGCACATAATCAAGCAACTTTTTTTGGAACTGAATCAAGCCTCCATGAAAACCTTGGTCTGGGAGCAGCCATTCAACAAATTGCATCATCACAGGTCATAATTTATATACAAAATGGAGAACACAATATTTTCATCATTATCATCAGTTTAAATGTCATGCGTAGGAGCAAACTTAATAACATGTCAATCAGCGGAGTCTGACCTAGAAGACGAGGTACTCATTGCTAATGTTGGAAAATTGTAAGAGACAACCCATCCAAAATGTTTACTTCACCGAGTTGCGACAGTGGACAAAGCAGACATTTAATCATGATAATCATCATCAAGGAAGGATATAAAAATGGGAAATTACCAATTAATTATGAACAGCAAGTGGAAACTCCAGTACATTTGGCATGTGTCACAAAAAACTTGGATGGTTTCACCTCTCTCCACGATGTTATTTTATACGTGAAGTGGATGGCATAATATCACAGAAGAGAATCGTCTCTAATGGCATACCATGTGAAAGTGGTGCCAATGAGAGAAGTTAGTTTTGCTAATTTTTTTTTATTATCTTCATATTTATTATAATATATTCATTGGTTATGGAATCCAAATGGCTCTTAGTACATGTCATCTCAAACAAAGCAGGAAGTTATCCCTACAAAGGAATGATCAGAGGTTATGAAGCAATCTTCACTCTCAGAGGCCCATCAGAGAGACACATTTAAAAGGCATTTGGGTCGGGCCATGGTTGAGGAGTGATGTTGAGCTGGTTGGAGAGAGAGAGAAATCTGAAATACGCATTAATTGTATCATACAGATGCAAATGTGGTCTAACTATCGCATTCATGAATGTAATCAGAATATATATATATATCCCCTGGAAAATTAATAAACACCTCCTTCTCTCTTGAACATGTGAAGAAACAGTTAGTTGAAATTCCTGTAGTTGAGTAAAAAAAACTTAATTCCATTTCCATTCCAATGGAAACCTTCTTACACTCTTATGCCTCATTGTATGACTGAAGGTGGGAATGAGAAGTGAATAATTCTCATTGTCTCCTGAGATAATTGGAATATACAGCATAAAATCTCTTCTTATTCTATTGTCTCCTTGCTTAATGCCTCTTTATTCTTTGGCTCACAATCATCTTTTGTATTCCTGGATCTTTTGTTCAACCTATCTCTTTTTAACACTTGATAGTACTTAAAGTCCTCTATTTTTTTGTACCTGCTCCTTATTTGAATCTTCTTTTTAAAAATATCTTTAATTGATTTCGCTATATATTCACATGATCTTCGGTTCTCCTTTTTGCCCATTGGTATCGAAATATTTTCTGCCACTTTTGTGGTCTCCGTAAAGTGACTAACTATGCCTCTATGTCTTCACCTATGTCTTAGTGTGTATTTAGGGCAAAGTTCTGGTGGCAAATTGTCTCCTATGTAATTTCGAAGTTCGTTCAAGTGTGCCTTACCTATATTTCTGTGCTGCATTGTTGAAAGTCTAAAGGGCATCTTGCCGAACAATGTCTGGACCAAAAGGTGGTCACTGTTTGGTGTCTGTATACGATGCTATGAAGGAATTGATGCCAGGGAACAGAGCTATGTCTAGTGCATTCTCTGACCATAACCGTATTCATTATTGTAGGTTCTTTCGGTCCGATAGCTTTAATATTTTCTTCATCCAGCCATTTCCGTAGCATCCTTCCCCTTGGGTTTATTATTTTCAGTGAGTTCCAGGTAAGGTCTTTGGCATTGAAATCTCCCGCTGCTATTGCTGCAAGATTTCAACTAAAGAGTTTGATGTAGTCTTCCTCGCAAAAATTGACACCTGGTCTGTCGTATACTGAGTTAATTTCTATTGCTGAGTCCTTTGTTACATCTAGCTTATAGTCGGTGACCTCGATTGCTTCGAATGCACCTCTGTTAATTTCACAGCATTGAATGCCATTTTTTACTAATATTGCAGTTCCTCCACCTACTCCGGAGTCTATTAATCTTGGTCTATCAATCCTATTAATGGTATATCCATTTGTTCTCAATATTTTCCCATATGAAAGCTTAGTTTCAGTGATAAACAGAGCTTATACTTGGTTTTACCATGGAAATATTTCCAGTTCTGTTGTTTTATGTGCAATTGAGTTTGCATTTCAAGTGCAGAATATGAAGGCTTCTCTATTGTTGTTTACTTTACAGACCATTTGTGCTTTTTCCAGTTATCTGGGACACAATTTGGCTTATGAAGGAAATTTGATGCTGATGATGCTGAAGTTGCTGTTGCTAAATATGTACCTGGATGCCGGTTGTCAGAGGGATAAGCATACTCAATATACACTGAATATCTTCCTTCGGTTGTTCACCATTGGTCAACTGGGACAGCTGTGGTTAATGGTGGGTGACGGAGTTGCGTTCTGCCATTTCCTTGAGTCGCCGTAATCTTATTAAATGGGGGAGGACCATATTCCAATGAATTCGGCCTGAATGAATCTTTTATACAATTTTCTGGGGATCAGGTGACTGGTGATTGGTGCCTGTGAGAAGCTAAGTCAGATATTCCTCCTGATTGGCTAATGCGCTCCTTAGCCTTTCTCCCATCCTCTGACGTTCTTTTGGCATCCATGAATTGCTGAGGAAGGAGACAGTAATCTGGGTTGTAAATCTTCTTCTCCATCCGAATTTTGAAGGGGTTTTCTTTGATGACACGGTCCAAATAGCCGAACGAATGCACATGAAGCTTTGTGCCGTTGAAATCAATCTTTTGGATCTCTTGTATGCTTTGTCCGACAATGGTTGATTTCTCCATTTGGCCCAGGCATAGGTGTCGCTGATTTACTCTTCCAGGCTCGACACAACCTTCCATTCCCGTCTTCCCCATGTATACTTCGCCTACTCCCTCAAGGAACCATGTAAAACGCCTGGAAATTTTCAAGTCACTGGGCTCTTTAGCTCGAACGATGGATACCTTGATTTTCTTCGGTGGTCCGAGGATCGTTTCAATGTTGTCTCTCGCGAAAATTAGTGCAGTTTTTCCCGAGACGGAGGCTGTGTACGGCAAACGGGCCTTTGGCTAATGGTCTCGCTTCTTCTTCTTCCCGTGTCTTGCGTTTGCGTGGGTTGAAGGTTCCGATGATCTCTCGCTCAGTGAAGCCGTTTTGGCGGAAGGTCGTCCCGAGACGGCGGACCTACTTCCGCACGTTTCCCTCGTCGGCGATGTCTCTCTGCTCCCTGAATGAATTCATTAGCACTGCCCGCCGCTGGGCGGTTCTGAATAATTTCTTGAGCTCGTCTTTCAATATTTATACAATTTTCCTTTGATATTCTCTCTCTTGTCCACAATCGCAGTCGCGTTTCCCTTGTCGGCTGGCAAATACAGCTGTTTTATTTTTCAAGGCCGGGAACGCTTGGCGCTCTTCCATTATTTGCCGGCGATTTGGTGGTAAGGCCCTTTTTAGGACCAAAGAAATTTCATTTCTTAACTCCTCCGCTGTT
>WURS02010154.1:0-12398 GCA_011762765.2 Rhinocypha anisoptera | reverse complement strand
CTTATTTTAGTATGTGACAAATTAATGTTGGCTTGGAAATGCATGCAAGAAAGTAGAAAGGCAAATGGAAAAGCAATGCCCTCTTTCCCGTCATCCCATTCCCCACAAACACCTTCTCCTGCACAAGTGCACACACACACACGACCTCTCGATTCGGGGACATTTGAACTGACGTTAGGTGAGAGGTTTTGACTGATGCCGGGTGAAACCCTCCGCGGCCGCGATTACACACCAACTCACGAGCGCACGCGGTTGTGACGTGAGGCGCTCGCCACAAGAACCCTAGACCCTAGAAGTCAGGGTCCCATATCAAGTCTGCTATTATTTGTCCCCAATTCCTCGAATCTTCTCTGATTTTCTCCCCGCGAGATATGATTCACCTCCAAGCTCTCTCTCTCTCGCTCAAACAAAAGTCCCACGGAGTGTCAATGGATCTACTGACCTAATTTTCTTATGAAATTATGTAAAGTCTGAATGAAATTTGAACCTTAAAAAAATCCAACGATACAAAAAAATATGCGATGAGGTGATGATGACAAAAATGAATATATACATATATGTGTGTGTGTGTGGGTGGGTGGGTCGGTGTGTGGCTATGCACACTCATATATTTTACATTTACATCTTCAAAATACCCTGCAAGCCACAACAAGGGCGTGTGGCAGGGGGTGAGGCACCACCATACATTCACATGTACTCTCAATCCACATGATACAAGTGATGTATTACGCACAAAAAGAAAAAACCATCATGCAAAACCTAATACGAGAACTACAAAACATGCTGGACAATGTCAGACCATGCTCACAACAAGCATGCATAACAACTAAAAAATGTCCTTACAAAGTGCAAGGACAAGACGAGGAACTACATTATAAATACAAGCAAGAAAATACACTAACTACCCTGATTACTAACTCCGGACATGTGATTATATTTCTTCTAAGTCTACTTAAACTACTACTTCATGCGTATTCTTGAAGTAATTTGTGCATCTATATTTTTGGTACATACTTTTAAATTCTTTACATCATCAAATCATTTTGATGTTTTGTTTTTAATGGAAAAAATAAATCTCCACCGTATATGTACTTCATTTTCCTTCTAAAGGTTTTTCAGCTAAGAATTTAAAAAAATACTTTAGCATTATTTTATTATGTATTTCTGTTATTATACATTTACTTATCTGCTCATAAATCATAACTCTTAATTTTTCTCAGATAATTGAGTCAGTGGTTGCTATTTGGTTTTTGGAAAAAATATTTAGTAAATAACAAGTACGGATGGCTCTTGCTATGTATTTCAGGCATCAGAATTGCTAAGAGTAAACTTCGGCTAATGGTCTTGCTGCATATTTATTTTTTATCATTTGTCTAGAAGTAATTTTTGATATTTTACCTCTTTTTTGCAATAAAATTTTAGAATCAACATTCTTTTCGTGAAAACACCAGGTTTTTTATCTCTCTTGCTTTAGGTTATCTATGATAGAAAAAGTTAACCATTAAATAAAAAGATACCTTACAGAATTTAAATTTTAGATCCTGTGATTTATTTATTTATTTATTTATTTATTTATTAGATCCTGTGACCTTAGAAAATCTTAGAAATGGTAACAGTGTTTTAGCCTCTGGATGCAGATGCATATTCATCGTATTCACTTCATATGATTAGTTTATAATGACTTTTAATACTGTAATTCTAAGTGAATTTCATATTACCTGTTGTAAATGCCTGGCTCTCTCAAAGCCATGCCCACTGAACTTGACTCTTGGAGGAACTTTTCTTGAAGCTAAAATTTAATTTTTTATTATTCTCAGAAGTTTGAAATGTTTTGCAAAACTAGCTAAACCACACATTACATTGTATAATTATCTATAAGATATATTAAAGAACTGAATTACTTTTTGATTTTTGGCCTTAACGAACAGCTTTCAGATCTAGTAGAAAAGTAAAAAATCATCGACCTATGTGATTTTTATAAACCTGCTTCATTATTTGAATTCCACTTTAAATTTATCTCAATTTTGTGTATACCTTAAGAATAGCATGTTTTGGTTTTTTATGTTTTATTCTTCCCATCTTTGAAACAGATTGAACAATTCTGTAAAATGGTAAAAATGTGCTTTCAAATTTTGTTGGTTCTTATTTTTCATCCCACCTGTCCCAGAATCATTCATAGTTTATTTATTCTTTATCATAATTAATACTTAGAGATGACAGGGAACATCCTTCTCAATTATTCATTTCTTGTTTGTATCTGTTGAAGAATAAAAGTCTCATGGTGATGTTTACAAAAAAAATCAATTTTTTCACTTATTTGTATGCATATAAAACTTTTTGAATGTATGAACCTGTTTTAGTCACCAGGTAAATGCCCATCTTATAACTATAGATCTCTGTGATTCCCATCAAGAGTTTATAGTATCCAGTGAGTCAACACCAGCCATGCATGGTTTTGGTGATAATGGCAAACCAGTGCAGCATCATGGTGGGTGACAAATAATAAATACATTTGTATCCCCTCAATCCATACCTTTTCCTGTAAATATCCCATTTATTTTAGTTGCTCTGCTCTGTTGAACACTTTTTGAAATCTAAAACTTAAAAAAGAAACACTGGCTCTGTGCCTTATGGAGTATTTTTTTTGTCCAGGTTACATCTAATGGGTAATCTGCTCTCTGATTCCTTAATTGGAATTTATCTTTAGATAATACTTCAATTTATTTGAACTCTACTCAGACATTTACTGCATTCAATGGGTGTGAATTTAAATATTGTATCCTAACTTTTGATTTTTTTGCAAGAGTAATTTTATACTGACAAATGGAATCGTCGGGCTAAATACTGGTTATGTTCAGTCAAAATATTTTCATAAGGAAGTTAACATGTTTCATATTTTTTCTGTTTATTTTCAGATCCATTGTTCTTACCAATGAGTTGCTGGTCCAAAACTCCACATATTTTCCCAGTCTATTATGAATTTTTTTCTGAATATCTTTTCTTACCAATTCATAATGTCAAATCATCTTAATCTCGTAAATAATTAAATTCAATTGCTACAATATCGTAGCTACTTTAAGTGCCCAATGCAAATAATTTTAATTGTTGGATTAAAATGCTAATTATAGCTAGCAATGTATTGACATAAATTGCTATAAAACATCACTGAACCCTTTCTAATACAGGATTATATAAATAATAAAAATATATTAGTAGCGGTCTGATTGTAGATTAATTAAATGCTATTACTTGTTAACTACTTGTAGGACTTCAACAATGAATTCGTAATAGTGTGATAACTTTGAAGTATAGGCATTAGTACACTTCTATAAATTATTTTGTGGCTATATTTTTCTTGTAAAGGCTGTGGCTATGAAAGGGCATTGAAGAAAAATACAAATTCAGATATTTTGACTACAAATATTGTATAAATTGTTGTTAACAATAAAGAAATTTTAAAAAAATCTGTACTTCCTTTCTTGAAACAAGTCTGAGTGACAGAATTTTGAGACGTAAAAACTGATATGAAAAATATCTTGGCAATATATAGTCCTGTGGGCGGAGAGAGAAATTAGTAATTTCGCATTACTTTATGACAATATTTTGTATTTGTTCTGGTTTATTTTATTCGTCTTCCAGTTCATGTCATTGAGGTACATCTTCAAGTTTTTTACATGGGTAGGCATAGGAATGAAATTGTTTTAGTGGAGATACTTTTCCCCTCGATTCTTATGTTCCCTATGATTCTTTGCAACGTTTGTAACCAATCCCGATTTTTTAAAAAGTTGAACATAATATCGACATATGTTTGTTTATAAAATAGGGGTTCATGGGGGATGAACTTGAAAAAAAATGTTCTCAGGTGCTGCCATCTACCAGCGAAAGTACAATCCCACAGGTATCGAAAAATTAAGAGTGAATGCATGCGCCATCTGATGACCGAATGTCAAACTAACTTTTTATTAATTTTTTCCAAAAAAATGTTAACAAGGGATTTTGACAATAGCCTCAGGACATCGCGAAACGTCAGGAAAACAATTAAATGTTGAACATTTTTTTGTAAAACGGCGCGATTTTTTCCGGCTGCCCGCCGCCCGCCGGGAAAAAATGCCGGTCCTCAAATAAAAATTTGCAATATTAAATTGTTTTCCCGACTTCCCGCGTCGTCCTGAGTCTACTGTCAAAATCTCTAGTGTAACATTTGTGACATTTGCAACCCCAGAAAAAATTGGAAAAATAAAAAAATAATTGCCGGTAAAAGGAATCGATGTATAACTGTCTATAGCCTGCCGACCGGAATCCGCTACTTATCCCCCGGGCTACCCGGGTTCTTGTATAAAACGGGCTTCGAATATACCCTTAACGTCACCAAATGGTGGACTTTGCCATTTTTTCTTAAATTTGGCCTGGCGAGCTCGTAACAACGACGGTAAGGCTCTAGCTGGGGAATCTGCTAGCTGATCGGCCCCTTGGCTGGCGAAGGGCTCTGGACTTAGAATATTTTTCTCAAAGTGGGCTCGAGACTTAGGATTGTACGAACGATAAGCCGGTCGGATCTTTTCCACCTTGGGCATATAGTATTGATGTCCCAAAGCAGTTCGTGAGTCGTGGATCATTGAGCTACTCTTGACCAATGGAATGGGATCGGTAGAGTTGACAATCTGATCACCTCTCATTGAAAAGTGTGCGTTACGGTTCTTTTAACTCTCAAAGGGCTTGAAACACCTCGGTAGCGGGAAAATGGGATTAAATGCATTTTTTACTTGAACCCTATTGCTCTTATTCACACTCGTGACGCCATTTTCTCACTTTTATCAATGAAAGCCTTAGAAGATACGTTAGTGCTCCTGATAGGAAATAAAATATAACTTACCACACACCTATTATGAAAATTAACTGTTTTTTACGAAAGAATTCGGTGAAGGCGGCATTTGAAATGACGCCTTAGTACGACCATATTTATTGATATCATTTTACAATTTTACGGAGTATTACACCTGCTTTATGTAATAATCTTAATTATGAGATTTTATCTTAGTTTCCAATTGTACTTTTTTAATTTCCTTCTGATAGTAAAAAATTACTTGTAAAAAGGCGTTCTAGCGGATTCTTTCATACAGGGGAATATCTTTACACTCAACGTTGAAGAAAATTGTTTTCATGCCAACATTTAGCCAGTTACTCACCCATTTTATATTTAATACAACGTATTGTCTGCGTAGATTTAACATGGCTTTAGCTGACTTTAAAAAGTTTGAATGAATGATCTAGAAGAGTATATAGAAATTATGAGTGAGAAGATTATGACAATATATAGAAGAGTACATAGATAATACAGTATATAGAAATTTTAAATATGAAACCAAATCTTCGCCTTTTATATTAAACATTACATAATTTTCTTACCTACTCGTATTAAGATATTATGCATAATCATTTACTGTTACGGTAACACCGGCAGGAAAATTTTGCTACTAGAATAACAATCAAGGATTAATTTTGAATCATTTATTCTTATATAAATTATAGTCCAACAGTATGTCATTTTTCTCCAATTATACATTAAATTCCCCAGTTCCAGGATGTTAAACATTTTGAAAACACATAAGAACTCCATCGTCCATTCCAAAGATGTTCACATCGAAGACCATTTGCACACCAGGCACAAGCCATTTTCCCTTGTTTACTTAATCCACTTCCGGGCCGGAAACTGCCGTTTCCCAAGCTTTCATTTCTCCTATGGAAAAATTCTCTCAGGAAGACCATCTTAGGCGGAATCTGGAGTAAAAGGAAATAGATCAATAACAAAATGCTATGAAAATGAAATGATTTTAAATATTTATGTATTTCATGATGCCGTGACCGGAAATTTGTTTAAAAATGTTTTTAGACTTCATAAAACTTAACTAGAGATTAATTTTATACTCTACAGAATTTTAAATATATATGGATATCTAAACAGAAGAATCTAGAAATAAACCAACCCTCATTTTCTTTCTAACAAACCCCTCTGGGACCTAAAACACTGCACTGACATTTATTTCATGAGCGCACGTGATACAATGAAATATAATATAGTTTTGTTATGAATAGCTTCAGTGTAAATATTTCATGAAATAAAATTACACATTTCGCCACCATATGGAGCGTCATGACCAACAAAAGATTTTGGGGACAGCGGTCTTTTTTGAAATGATTTTGATAAACACACTACAATTTCACATACAAGGTTTATTTGAACACCAAGTGTTCTTTTTTAAAACCTTTCCAAGTTGAGATAATACCACAAAGTGAAGCTTGAAACCATTTATAACGGCGGTCTTTACGTTATCTAACGCAGTGTTCCGTTAATAAAAATCAGCACTTGTACAAAATAAGAACGTTAAAATATTTCCATTTTGTCTGATTTTTTATTCCAGAGTAAGCACAACAAACCCACTCCTTTACCATACACATCGATATTCCATTTGGACCATGCATTCTCCACAATCTAGGGCAAGTCTAAAGAGAGAGAACAGTCCTAACAGAACCATTCTGCTCAATCTTAAACACAAAATAAAATACAAATGTATATGAATTTTGACGATGATGGCTGGTAGGAATAATTTTATAGGTTTACATTTAGGAATGAGAGGTTAGTATCGCCTCTCCAGGCGACGCTCTTCCGATAACGGCAATACAAAGGTAAATAAAGACGGGATAGCTTGAGGTTTTCCAGTCTTTCACGTGTACTTCATTTCAGATTTATCTAAAGGATAAATTATTTTGAAACTTGGAAAAAATATGTTATGAATCCACCACACCCCTAACCCTAGCCAAACAACATTTGGAGATGATGAGAATCTGGGTGTCGATCTCGGAGTGGAGTATCCAATGTTCGGATGATTAGTTAACACGTAAATCGCTTAAAAACAGAAAAATACGCAGTTATTCAAATTTCATCCAATTATTAAATGCATTATTAATTAATGCTTAACACATGAAAACATTTTATTCGTATTTTTAGGCCGTATAACATCTATTTGAATATTTTTTCTAAAATTTATATCTACTTTGAAAGATAAAATAAAAATTACATTTCGCACTTTTATATGGCATTCATTTTTTACGATCATAATCAGAACGCCGTTCTTGTGTAAAACTTTGTCCGTCATTGAGATACCTGCCAAAATTAAAAAAAAAACTTTACTTCTTCAGTGTAAAATGTCTTTTTTGACTGGACTACTCTTGCTACTAAGAAAACTAATACCAGACAAAAAACTATAAACTCGACTACTCATAACAAAAAGAATCATCAAAAAATAAACTCTAGGATTAAAAAAAAAAGATCACGAAAATTGTGAAAAGATTTCTTTCAGTAAGGTAGCAATCGAGAAAGTGCCCCATAAATGTCCTTTCCCCTGGGTCTTTAATCGGAACCTTGAATCAATTTTCGTGTAAAATGAATAATAGGTGGTCAAGGACGCGCCATATTTTTCATATCCTGGCAATAGGTCGCGAGATGAGTAGAGCATCGTTAAAGAGTACCAAGAGTTACGAATAGCGGAAGAACACGCTGAGGAATCTACAACTAGCGGAAGAAGACGGTGGCAAAGAGGATAGAGATGGAAAGAGCAAAGGTACCTTAAGGAAGTGAGAAAAATTCAAATTATTCTGGATTCGATGGTGTTCGGTGTAGAAAATCATGGTGAACCAACCCAATAGATGTCTTATAAGTTACTGCTCAAGGAGTGAGTTGTGCCTCCCCATTGCCAATCATTTGTTACCGCATGCCGAAGCAGTCATTTCCTGTGAAAATAAAATGAAATTAGCATACGAAATGTACACTGTATGTCATGAGAACTATCAATATATCAGTTTCTAAATTTTTAGTAGCATTGAAGACGTAGCCCTTCCAAGTGACGAAACATTTCGTGTTGAAATGCGTATTTCTGCCTGCCTCAAATTGGTGCACCTTGATTCATTTCAACACCACTGTTTAACTTTTAGTTAAAATGCAATTCAAAAGTTTGATGATTAGAAAATACTTAAATATAATGTTATGCAAATGTAACTTTATGTTATGCTTATTCCAAGTGTTTCCTGAAAAAGTATATTATGAATATATTACAAACATTAACCACTGAAATGATTTCCTTCGCCACTTTCGAGCCATTTAATACTGATAACCACTAGCTTTATAGAAAATAATGGTTTCGTTCAGGCAAGTTCTATAAAATTGTATACTTTATTTGCATAAAAAAGGCATATCTTGTTCCTTTAGTAAATTCAGTCATACAAGAACAATTGTTAGCAGAGAAAACGACTTAGCTGAACTTGGTTCACCAAAATCCAGCCGACTGGTATCTCACGGCAGGGCGGCCAACCTATTGTAAAAAAGAGGTGTGAGACTACCGCAAATAATCGCTTAGTAATCCTACAGTATACTGCATACGTCATCCAAAATCTCATATGTCATTAAGGAAGAAGTACTGCATGTACTGACACCAACTAAGGCTCTCTGAAACGCCTCATTTAAGTTAGAGGGATGGGAAAATACTTTTTTATAAACCAAATTGGGTATCCAATATGGATAATCTGTCATTACTCGGAAAGTACTACTGTAATGTACACCAAATTCAACACACAAACCCAGGATGGAGTATTCAACAAAAGTACAGCAAATTTCTTAACACACAATATATACTAAAGGGCCTAGGACCGGTTAAATCATGGCATGCGTTAATTCTTTTTTCCACACCCATAAGTAATCGCACAGTACTCTAAAAGTACGACTACAAAGTTGTTAAGTATTGAACAAAATATTAAATATTGAGTTATGAATGTAACGGTACTAAGACCGTTATTGCGAATTCCCCAGTTTTGTCTATTTAGCCATTTTATACCCATCCCACCGAAACTCGGATGTCTTTTCGTAATATTAATGTACTTACCTTTTTCTCAGTAACTCCTGCCCATACTCAAGAGGCTGCTGAAATATCTGTATTCCGTACTGAAGTATTTCGCCCAGCGGGGATGCAACTCCATGTAGGTCTCAATGGTCGCGTTCAGCAGACTGATCACTGATTGCTGAACTTTTCCGGCGGAAAAAATGGCGACTAATCAGTAGTATGTCGACTCACATAGAGCGTTCAGCAGAAAATATCTCACCTGGTCCGCAACTGTTGAGTCTGCTGAACTGATCAGACGTCATTTTCCGGAAAAAAATCAGCTCTCAGTTATCAGTCTGCCGAACGCGACCAATGAAATTGAATTAGAATTATCCCCATGGTCCGCTTGGTCGCTATGGGACGTAATTTTTCTGCAGCCCATGAGAAAAAGTACGCTAAAATCTTTTAACCTCTAGGTTAAAAGATGGGAGTCGTGTCCTGGATCGCCGGCTACCCCAAAACCTGGGTGCCGGTAGTAGAGTGACGACTGCCACCCTGCAGCCCCTACTGATTAGGTTCCGTAAGAGGGAGCAGTAACTCCCTCTTACGGAGTGGTAGGACCTGGAATATTGCAAGAATTACTTTTAAGTCATGTGTAACTTACAAATAAATTTCTAACGCATTACTTTTTAACGAATAACTTACCTTTCGAAAGTCGTTCGGCGCAATCATTATTATTATTGAGTCGCTAATGATCTCCGTCTTCGCCACATTCTCCCGCACATTTTGTCCGGAGACTCACGTACCCATTCTCGCTGTACGGACTGTAAAGACATACAATTAAAACTTCCTCAGAGTTAAGAATAGATAAACCATTAAAAGTATTGGAGCACCACGAAATACGTACCGCCTTGCATGGGAAAACCTAAACCTCTCCCATTCTAAACTAAATGGGGATCTCCCAAAATTTCCATGCCGTGCATGTACGGACGATTGTGTAACTGTAAAAAAATGAGAAATAAAGATTGACATGGGAAGAATAATCAACTCATCTTAAAACAAGCACCCACGGATGGTAGTATAAGGATAGGAGAAGCTTAATTCCTATGTACAGCGGATTAATGATTTCCGTAAATCTTACGGGGAGGACCGCCGGTGTAACATACCTAAGTCATAATTCGCACTGAAATGGCTATATAGAAAAAAAAATGGGGAATTTGCAATAGTGAACTTAATACCGTTGCATTCATAACTCAATACTTAATATTTAAGTAGAGTACCGCGAACTTTGTTGTCGTACTTTGCGAGTACTGTGGGCTTACTTTTGGGCGTAACGGAGTGGGCTGGGTATAAAATGGTTATTTAGACAAAACAGGGGAATTTGCAATAAAGATCTTAGTACCTTTGAATTCATAACTCAATACTTAATATTTAAATAGAATATCGCGAACTTTGTAGTCGTGCTTTGCGAGTACTGCTGGGTTACTTATACTCATGGACCCAGGGTCAGTTAAATCATGACATGCGTTGATTCTTTCTCCCACACCCATAAATAATCCAACACTACTCGCAAAGTTCGCGATACTCTATTTAAATATTAAGTATTGAGGTATGAATGCAACGGTACAAAGGTCGTTATTGCAAATTCCCCAGTTTAGTGATGTGACAATATTTCCATTAAGTGAATTTCCTGGAGATCACCTTAACCTGAAAGTTGGTGCGGGAATCGTTAAAAGGAGTCGCTTAGATCACACGAGTTTCTTATGTCATTATGGAAACACGTAAGTGCTATAACAACACGAGAGTATGAGTAGATTCTAGAACATACCTCGAGGGACGATAAAATGTTAAGTCAAATCTGGCGTAAGTGTCAAAGAAAATGAATCTCAGATTGAACAATACTCCATGTAGTGAATTGAACCTAGTGAAATGCTGAAATAAGATACTAATATGCGGTATAAAGTATGTGCAAATCCTTAAGACTGTCCAGGCAATAATCTGGAAATCATTGTATTCCTACCAAAGGTTCCGGGCTTATCCCGCAAGTTGCCCAAAGGTCGCGGGTTTGAATCCCACCCAGGGAAACTAATTTTTTTTTTTTACCTCTAACGGTTGGCGTCAACAAGAGCATGGAATCGTAAAAATAGTTGCCAAAACCAATCAAAAGAGGCAACCCCAGAATTTTTGGGAAAAGCTTAGTAGTACAAATTTTTTCCCTAACATAAATACGCAAGTGTGTAGGAAACGTTTATTTTTCAAACGTGAGAAAACTCAATAGACGGGATGAACAACACCGAAACCCCATCGTTTCATTTAGATTTTTCGCTAAGGGGAGATATCTAATATTAGTCATTGAACGTCACTTCAGCATAATGAAACTTATGCCTGCGTAACACTTAAATTTAACGCCTATCAGTGCAGTGCACGGTTGGGACGTCAACTACAGTCGTCAACCCTATGACAAATGTAACGCTTTCAGGCTTCACTACGTGCAACCGATCCTTAATGAAGTGAGGGAAGTAAAAACACTGGTGATTCCACTCTATATTTTTTATAGTCACAGAATACAATAGTTCAATACATAGTATCATCTTCAGGTGAGCTGAAGATGATACTATGTATTGAAACCCGGGTCGTGTCAAGTAAAAAATATCGATTGGAATCACAAGAGTTTTTACTTCCCCTACTTCATAAACCCTATGAATTGTTTGCTAGGCGAGGGTAGACACTAACGGTTGTGCAGCATGCGGTTTCCCAGAAATATTTTGCACCCAGAAAATCACTCTCCGCATGAGTTCCAGCTGGAAGTGTCCAGCGGAATCTCACTGGTCTCTGTAACTGGTCGTTCCCAACTCACCAGGAGCTGGCGCATTCCTCCGACAAAGCGCGGGATAATTAAAAAAAATTAACATCTGGACACTCGATGTTAGTTACGTTTTAATATAACAATGTTATCGTTTATACATGTTTAAAGTATTATTATTATTATTATTTATTCTTTTCAATCAAAAATTGCTAAAATACTGGAAGTCCACCTACAGATATTGAGAAGATTTAGTATAATGGAAGATTCAAGGAGGCGATGACAGAAATGCAAGGGGTGAAGATGCCGTGTCACATACACACCCAAAATCTTGACCAACAAAATCATCCAAAGAAAGCAAGGGGAGGGGGAGGGTGGAACAATTGAATCCAATCCCGAAAAGAAATTCGCATTGAGAAGGTACGGGGAAATGGGGGAAACCATTTCGTTAAACGAGAGATCTCGTTGAAACGAGAAAACATTAATAGCTATTAGAGTGGAAGTGAAATCTATTGTCTTTTTTTCAAGGGTAAATAATGGCATCCAGACTCTTACCTTTACAAAGTTCACTGTGGAGGCCGTCACTTGGTGGAAATCCATGATAAGGGATGTTTTTTAATTAACTTTTATATTTCCGCAAAAGATAAAAATTACAAAACACGACCGGTTTCGGTGATGATCGCCATCATCTGGTGATGCCAGACCAGATGATGGCGATCATCCCC
>WURS02010134.1:0-12398 GCA_011762765.2 Rhinocypha anisoptera | reverse complement strand
AGGAGCGACCTTACCCTCCCATCCAGCACCACGCCCTGCCTCCCTCCCCCCCGCACCCCCACCCCTTTACCTGGATCTAGCATATATAAGGAAGCGATCAAGACGTATAGCGAGGGTCTCTTGACGATTTGGCAACGCGATTTCAAAAAATATATTCGGTTATTTCAAATAAAAATTTTAATATCCATTGAATAATTAACAACGCAAATGAGAAAAGTAAACCACAGGAAATTCAAGGACCAACTAAATTAGTTAAGTGGGAGACTACGAACCGAATACCATACCGCGCACCTCAAACCCCTTCCGTACATATTTCTCAAACGTGGGGCTCATTACGGCTTTGCTGTTCTTTTAAAAAATTATTAAATACGATATTTAAAAGAGAATATGAGGTGAATTTATCGAATAGTCTTACCAAACTTTAAAAATTGATATTTATGTAGTTACTAAAGGCTTAAAGAGTGTAAAAATTCGATTATATCCAAAGCATAGTCATAATTTTGACACAACGTTCAGGCTAAGAAAACTACAAAACACTTTCCAATCACTACTAGACATAAATAAATATAGCGATAAACTTTTTCTTTATGACTGAGCAAAAAAGGAATTTTGTGACGCGTATATGTGGCAGTATTATTATTCCACTCGCGGCGCGCGCAGGCGCATTATCCGCTTTTGCGCTTTTGACTCGCGTGGTCGCGTGAGCCGACCTCTCCTTAACCGGCAGATTGCCCCTCAACAACAAAGTGTATATGTATGAGATGAAGGTTCTTGCGGAAAAAAGGCAAGGTACTTCCACTTCAAAACATTACCCTGCAAGTCGCCATAAGGGTGTGTGGCAGGGGATGAGCCACCACCAAACATATTCACATTCACTACCAATTGCAAAAGTTAAGAAACACATTGAACTTGGAATGAAAAAATCCGCATGCAAAATGAAATATCAGAACACCATCCAAAACATGCGGGACAATGTTAGACTCATAAATACTAATCTTTTCACAACAAATATACATCTCATGCGGAAACAAAGTAAAATAACTTTTAATTTATAGTAAAGGAAACGAGAGAAATCATGCAGGGAGAAAATAAAATATGCACACTACTATTTCTTAGGATCCATAGAACCTAGTTTATTCTGATCTCTAATGGTTCTGGCGAAAAATGACATTTTAAATCTGTTTGTTCTACAATCTATCTCCCGGATTTTCCGGGAGTGATCTGATCTACCATGGTATGACGGAGTTGTCAATATACATTTTACTTCCTCATTGAAATAATCTGCTTCATATTTATACAATAAATTCAATTACTTCAGCCTACGATCAGCGAGTGGTTCCCAGCCTAACTCCTCCAATAACTTTGTTACACTGCTGCGTTGATCATAACAGAATTTAACAAATCTGGCTGCTGTACGTTGCACTCGATCTATTTCCAACACTAATCCTGCGTTCTCAAGACGAGGCCTACTAACAAGCGTAAAAATAACACCGCTCTTTTACATCCTCGTTACATTTTCCAAGTATTCTTTTTATGAATCCTAATTTTTTATTGCATCTTCCGCAAATTTTCCGAATATGCTTTCCCCACGAAAGGTCTCTAGTTATCGTGGCCCCTCAATATATTACATACTCTACGTTTGATATAACGGTCTCTTTTATGTGGTAATTGCTTTCGGGTGAACTACTCTTCCTCCAAAAGTTCATGGCCACACATTTTTTCAAATTTAGTTCCAATTGCCATGTCTCACACCAATTATTAATCTCATTTAGTTCTTTAGACAAAGCTTCCCCATCTTCCTCGCTGAAAATATCCCGGTATACTACTGTGTCGTCATCAAAGAGGCGAGTTTTACTGGTGTTTACCGTTTTATTTCATTTATATACAAAGGGAATAATAGAGGACCGATAACGTTTCCCTGGGGGACACCAGATGAAACACCTGCTGTATCCGATGGCACGCCATCTACTACGAACCTTTGCTCACGGTCTTTTAGGAAATGTTTAATCCAGCTTATAACGTTCCTATTTATCCCGTAGGATTCCAACTTTAGGAGCAACTTTCTATGGGGAACCTTGTCAAAAACTTTCTTGAAATCAAGAAATATGGCGTCGACTTGAACGCTGTTTTCTCCGGAGCCCAAAATATCCTGAGTGAAAAGTGCAAGCTGCGTTTCGCATGATTTACCTTTGCGGAATCCATGTTGGTTATTCTAGAGCAAACACTTAGAATCGAGATGCCCCATAACTGAACTTACAATTCTATGTTCTCGGATTTTGCATGAGATGGATGTGAGAGAGATATGTCGGTAGTTACTGGGGTCCTCTTTATAGCCCTTCTTAAATGCCATTGTTGCAGACGTTGGCTGTTTTCCAATCGTTGGGAACTGTATGATCGCTTAGGGATTTCCTAAATATTATTTTCAAGTCAGGAGCTCTCTCTGATGCCATTATTTTGTACACACGGACCGAAATTTGTTCGGGTCCTGGCGATTTATTTGGGGTGATATCTTTAAATTGGCGTTGAATGCCACGGCTGGAGATTACAATTGGAGGCATCGGTTGCTGGAAATTTTTCGTTAGCGAGAAGATTGTTTCCGGCGAGTGCTTTGTGAAAACGCTACGGAAAAAGGAGTTTAATGCGTTAGCTTTCTCGAAACTGCCGGTTAATTTCTTTCCATTGATATTCAGTGGTTGTACTCTTGCCTTTTTTCCCTGTACCTTGTTTCCCTGTACCATGTTGACTTGTTTCCCTATGAAGGATTTCCACCAAGTAACTCTTGGCACTGTTATTACATAAAATGTATTTATTTGAATCGTGTACTAACATAGTGATTTATTTTCGCCTGCCACTCGCCCGCTGCATTCTTTGTGGTAAAAATTATGCAGGCGAACTCCGCGTAAAAGTATCAAGAATTTTTTTTCCATCCGCCAAACTAGTATTTTCATGGGTAAAATCGCGTGGATCTGATTGGTCGCCGTGATACTTTTTGGTACGATCAAACGCAAGATGTATTGCGTCTTTAGTGCTCGCGAGAGTGAAATGAATTTCTTTCGCCCTGTTCCGTCGTCGAATGCTGCCGTCCTTCTGGATCGTCCCGTTCGTCGACCTCCCCGATGGGAGGGGATAATGAAGGTCGGGATGATTGATGGCGTCGTTCATTTGCGATTCTGCTCACGGCGCTAGTGTTGCACGCTGGTGCACACCATGTCCCGTTCGTATTTCAACGTGGGCGCGCTGCAGCGGGCTTGGAAACTCGTCTCCGCCTTTGCTACGACGCGAAATTTCTGCGAAGTATCGCATTAATCTCCGTTGCACGGACGGGAGGCGATCCATATAGAAAGTATCGGCAAATATTGTGGCATCTTTGTGAAAAATGGTGGGTCAAGCCACAAACGGTGTTGGCTGTATATATATATATATATATATATATATAGTATTAGGCAATGGTTTCAGTCTCAAATTTGTGGAAATCCAATCGCGTACAGCCCAAATAGTTTATCAAGTTTTCGTCTATCTCCTGTCTGATGAAGGTGGTTCAGCAGTCACTGAAAATTCAAAAAACTTGTGAGTCTTTATATTTCTCTGCCTATGTTTTTTGTGTGTTTTTTTGACAAACATCCTCTCACATGTGTGAACTGATTAAGTTATATATATATATAAATATAAATACTATACTTTAACAATACATGTAAATATAAATACTAGTATATATATGTAATAAACTAAAAAAATGTTTAATTATATCAAAATGATGACATCATATTACAAAGATATCATATTCCTACCTTTGTTTTTAATAAAAGTAATATTAGTTAAGAAAAAGATAAAATTAGCTAAAATATCGATCAATCTACCTGTGAAGGTAGGTTTCATTTTAGGTTTCACTTGGCTCGCTTTATAGTAACTTAATCGCTTTTAAACATTCATACTTCCCACTTACGAGTATCATGCTATCCAAAACCCCCATTCTCATCCTATTCCTACTTGGATTACCCAAATTTTACCTTCCATTACAACCTTCAATAATCCGTGTCCTCCGAGTACCCCTGAAGGAAATACATGCATATAATAACGTTTTGGAGCAAGTAAAAAATTAATCGTAATTTGATAAATTGGTAAGTCAAAATTGTAATACGTAGCATATAGTATTTAATTAGTAGTGTGATGCTAGTAGTATAAAATATAACCAAATTGAAATTAACATGTCAAAACGTTGCGTCCAATTTTGGGAAATAGTCACGTTAGTTATTTCTATAAAATATAGCATATACTGAAATTACAATGCCAATTTCTTAGAATATTTTCCACTATTCCTATATCCTATTATTTGTACTAAATATTCTTCAAAATACTTGTTATTTCATAATGGTATTATAATTTAGATAGTATTCGTAAAAAATGTGTTTTTAGCAAATATATCAAGGCAATTTTAACCCGTTGAATAGCATTGTTCTTAATGGCTACCAGAAGTGTTCCTGTGAGAGTAAAATAGACGACTCGCGGTATAGTTATTAAGAGAAGAAAAAATTATCATTCGTTGAAACATCACATTAAGAAACACTTCGATCGGACGAAAATGAAAAATTCCAGAGAGGGAAAATATATCAGATGTAGCTAAACCAGGAAAAAACTCACTAACCGTATCAACAAAATCGCTAAATTGTCACCAATGGCTGGAATACGGCAGAGAGGATATATTGTGATAGGCGTTAAATTGTATTAGAGCATGTAAAAGTAATGATAGATTAACCGAAAAAATGACATTCTTTTATGCTAACTATAAGTGCATAAATCCATTAAAATACTCTAATGTAAGAATACTTCAGAGAGATTATTCTTTGATTGATAATAAATTATGTTAATACGCTCAGTATTTATAGTGAATTTACCAAGAACGAAGCAGCAGTCTTCATAGCGTTCAAATATTCATCAATAATGTTAGCCTAATAGAATAGAATTAATAATAATACCAACTATCAACTATGTATAGGCCATAGAAGTTCGATTTCCTCATGGTTAAAACCACCTGGACCAACAATTAACCTTCCTTAGCAACCGAGTAAAAATCCCGAGAAAAACTAAAAAAAATTGCGTTTTAACGCAATTTACTCAATTTTATAGAGCGAAATACAGATAAACCTGGATAGAATAAGAAACTGCAAGGTTTCATTCAAGTTTCAGTCTCTAAGTACTAAGCTCCTATCTCAATATTTTCATATTTTTAGAGTGAATAAAACTCGCTGTGAACGGTAGAATTCTCATTTTCCCATTACTTTGTATGTAAAAAAATGAACGTCTCTGGTATCGAACCCGGGCCACTTTCTTGGGGTTTTCGATTTTTTCCATACTCACCGGATGTATAGGTACTTTCCCTGAAAATTGTAGACCGATAGCTAGAGTAAGAGTGCCCGGGAATTTGTGTCATTGAGTCAGTCAATCAGTGATTTTGCAGCTTTATATATATATATATATTAATATATACACATACACATTCAAATAATAGGAAATAAGGAAAGAAAAAACATACAAGGACGAACACAAAGTTTGATAGAAATATTAGATGGAAACTGACAAATTCGTAAGAGAAAAAGTTTTGTCCTAGGCCGGGAGTCGAAGTTCAAGTAGTATTGCAGTAATTTAGCACTTTTCCACAGGATATCCTTTTCTGTGAAATTTTTTTCATTACTATCATTAATCCCAATTGAAAAATAAAAAATAGCCTATTCAACCTTAAACGTCGCAAAAAAAGAATCTTTTGTATGTTGAACTGATTTTATTATGCATGACTATATGGACATTAAATTCGTATCCATTTCATCAGTTCTTCAATCTGGAGATGTGATGTGCACTTTGTTTCCTCTGTGCATTCGGATTGCAAATCCTCTTACATTTGGATTGCTTTTCTTTTTTTTTCAACCTCCAATATTTTAAAAAGTGATTTGCCTTCCACGTTGATGTCTTCATCTTTAATTTCTATACGTTTCTTAAGCTGTGTTTCGTCATTTACATTTTTAAGTCCTTCCTGACGAGCCTTTGGCTCAGGAGGACTTGAAGTGGTATCAAGAATGACAGTGTCTGAACATGAAAAAAAAATAATTAAAACTCATTTTGTTTCGATGTGACCCCGATCCTTCTATTTATTTTGAATGAATTGATTTCAATGAAATTATCTGCATTCCATCAGATATATACGAATAGGAGTGAGACTAGAGTGAGGGTCAGGAAAATGGCAAGAAAGAGATTTGGAGCGTGGAGTTTACTCCCGCTACTTGCTTTCGGAGGAAGTTAAGTGGTCCAAAGTTTGACCTTTGCATGTAAAATTCGACGAGCAGGTTGCTCTACGTTTTTTGACCCCCTCTCCACGTGATCTCGCAATAGGGGACGGATTTATGCTGGAGTACTCCAGGCATCCTGGGTTGGTAGTAAACCCCGCCGTAAGACCCCTGAGTTGTAGGCTGTAACCTTTGCGACACAATCTGTCCGCAAACCATAAACTCCCTAAAAGAATGAAAATTCTTTTAAAGCGTCGATTTTTGAATGGGATAGTTTAAAGCTTTATGTTCGCCATAAACTGGGTCGCTGCGTGTTCCGCTCGGAGTGGAACCGGCAGCGAAACGCTCTCCTACTCTCCTCCAGCTTCGACCTCTGGAGCTTCTCGCAGCAAGACAGGCGAGCCTTGCACTAGATAAGTCCGGAATCAACCTCGCAAATTATCGCGACTGGTGGCGCGGCGGATAGGGGCGGATGCTTGCCTGACGGGACCCATATTCGACCTTTTAGTAGTCTGTCTTTCCTCGACAACACGGCGAGAAGGCGGATTGGCTTCGGCGGCAAGCAAGTCGGACAATCTCTGGGTAATCAACCATTATAATAATATTGATAAAAGGCCTTTAACTGTGGTGACCCTGAGACTGGAGCAATCCCTTCCTTCTCCGATCCGAAAAGTTACATACATGTATATAACGGAAGTTATTGTCTCAGGCGTAACTTTATGGAATTTGCTCAGCATATTGGAGTAAGGGAAACACTTGGTAATTCCACACAAATTTAATTTTAAAAATACAAATAGTCATGTATATAACTATAGAATAGAATTTATTGTTCTGGACCTCTCGTCCACTAAGAACAAAAATAGTGGTTACATTTTGGAGCTCTGTGAGCTAGAACAATAACATAAAGTGTACCCTAATTCAACATGGAAACAAAATTGTTAAAGCTATAAATTAATTATATAAATGTCAATTTAAATTACGAAAAGAAATAACAGTTGTAACAGAAATGAAAAAGGAGTTGTCATGGAGTTGTTGATAAATAACAAAAATAGAGCAAAAATGAGAAAGAAAAGGACTGAAGAGAGGATTTGTCACTGATGAAAATTAAATCTCTTTTCTAAAATGTGTGTCTGAGTTGAATTATTCGTTCGAAAACTCAATATAACAAAACATAGTAAAAAAATACAAAGGAAATAAAGAAAATACAAATAGAATACAATAGATACAGAGAAATTACAAAAATATGTTACAGTTTATAAAGGAGAAAGCTACGGATTCATAACGACAGAAGTTTAAGGATGCCATATCGAATAGAATGTTAATAAATTTCAAGTAACAGTTTCAGATATTTTCTTTTAAACGACTCTAACGATGGTAGTTCCCTTAGATCCATAATATACGTAAACTCAGTGTCCTTCAATTAAACACACAAGATTATACGTATTACGTATATAAAGCCAAGCAAATTTCAAATTATGAGACATGTAATGACTAATTTTGTTCAAGATGATTTTTATTTTTTATATGCCGGGTACAACATGGGAAACTGCATATCGTAGACTAGCGTGGGAAAAGTTGTTTGCAGGACATAGTATGGTAGTTAAGGGATTAGCTCAGAATTACAGAAGATTTATGGTGAAAAAGATAAAAGTATATATACAGCATATGAGTAGTAGTACGGAACTAAAAGAAGAGCACAAAATCATGACGAAAATTCTTGGCCCGAAATTAACAGAAGGGTATAAACTACACTCCTGAAAGACTACAGAAAAGATGTCCAACCTAGCGGTGGATATCGGAAAAAGTATGCTAAAATTTTAAGGTCAAATCGGTAGACTCCCACCGACAAGTTTCACCATGAAGGTCGTTTACATACGATGAATGAATGGATGTTACCATGAATGTTACAAGTCACAATTGATCCGGGAAAATCACAAATAGATCCCACAGAAAGTGTAGTCAAATACAATTACAGAGTAAAGGCACACAAGTGGAACGTGCCGCCAGAGAACGAAGTCCCAGGGACAAAGTGAACGGAGGAGGGAAAGGGAATCCACGGAGGAGAATGAGGGAGGTGTGGAAGATCAGGAAGAAATTAAAAAATGGGAGTCTTTTCAGTACACAGTTTTAACACACTGAAGTCACAGTTTGATCCTTCGGAGAAAATTATAAATTCCCAAATGAAATTTCAATAATTCAACACATACACAATTTACCTTCCCGCTAGACCGCTTCCCTTCTCATTTCCCATCGACAAGATATTTGTCCGTTACGTCCAAAAATGCCATCGTGGTGATGGTGAAATGATGAATGAACGACGGAGCAAGGGGACATGACGTTTCTCCAAACACCCCCAGGGGTATTCTCCACGGAAAGAAGGGGAGGGCGGGGCTGGATGCGTCTGGAAGAAAATTTCTGGAGGCCATTTCCGTGAGATTGAGGGTGGCGTCATCAGTACTGCAGCTGGGTAATGCGGCGGCGGGAGTTGGAACTGTATTGCGAAATGAGTTAACTCGTCTACTCAATGGTACAAATGACAGTATTCACATTACATCAGGCAGTAAAAAATTGACCTCCCTGGGAGGATTAAATCCAGATTAATGAGACGTTCACTCTGACGGTACCTTGGATAGTGGAAGTGCCCTAACTTTATACGGTTTTTCAACAAAATTACACATTTAAGAAATAGGTTTAAAAAACTTGCAATTTTCACTTCAAAATATTACTTGATAATGGAGTAGTTCACCGAAACATGTCGGAATAAAGAAGGAGTTTTTAATGTGGAAATTGCAAGTTTTTAAAAACCTATTTCTTAGATTATGGATCGTTTCCACCACCATCTCACCTGACTCTATAAAATTACACATTATTCATTATTTTTGGATGCCTTATGATTTTGCCGATTTCCTGAGAGATGAAGTTGAATGTCTGAAGTCGGTTATTTATTGTATAAATTGGCACAATTTCCTTTATGATCGCAAGTACATACGATCTTCAGGCGTCAGTTCACCTCCAATGTTCACATCCGTTATAAGGCCGCCGGTTCATACTTCACTGAATACGGGTAATTTTCACTACCGCTCATATATAATATTCTTAAGATACTTCGACCTCCTTCCCAGCATTTCTTGCACTCATTTTCTCGCTTTCTTCCTCCAAGTAAGGCGGCAGGTAGGAGGCATTTATCTCTTCCAATTTTCATATTTTACTAACCTCGTATCATTGGATCGAATATACCGAGGTAAGATATCTTTGACAGGGATGACACACTTGAATCGACCTTGACGGTGACTTTCCTCATTCGATATTTTCAGCAATATTGCCCTCTACCTCGTGATTTCGAATAATTCTGATTTTTCTCATAGAAATATTACAGGGGAGGAAAGAGTCAATTACTGCCAGTAAAGAGTCACTTACTGTATGTCTACATCTACATCTACATAATACCCTGCAAGCCGCCACAAGGGCGTGTGGCAGGGGGTGAGCTACCATCATACTTTCACATGCACTCTCAATGCACATGATGCAAGTCATGCGTTACGCACAAAAAGAAGAAAATATCATGCAAAAAACTAATACGAAAACTACAAAACATGCTGGACAATGTCAGACAGCTCACAACAAGCATGCACAACAAATAAAAAATTTCCTTCCAAAGTGCAGGGTCAAAACGAGGAACTACATTATAAATACTAGCAAGAAAATATACATATATACACTAACTACTTTGATTACTAACTCCGGACATCTGGTTATATTTATTGTGATCTCTAATTGTGCGAGGAAAAAATGACATTTTATATCTATCTGTTCGGCATCCTAACTCTCTGATTTTATGTACATGATCTAATCTACCGTAGTATGTCGGTTCCTGTAATATATTTCTGATCTCATTGTCGAAATGATCCTCCTGAATTTTCTATTTTTCTGAATTATTTTTTTGGTCCTCCTGAATTTCTGAATCCTCCTATTTCTCCCAAACTGCATCATTACTCCGTGTTTGACAGAACTTTTCGGAATTGGAAATCCCGTCGTCGCAGTTTTTAAGTCCCGTCAGAGGTTTTTAAATCTCCTCCTCAATATGTGTAAATAACTGTCAATGCTCCCGTCAATGAAGCCCTTGAGGGTCATTGGGCCTTGCAAGACCTTGCGCCTCTTTGAATCATAGGTAGCCAAATTAGTAATGGAATCGGAGTTTTCTTTAGGCATAGGTGGAGAAATGGCATGAGAAACATTACGTTATTAGAGTAGAGGAGTGAGAACTAAAAGACTTAAAACAAGTTTTTCCTTCCTTTTTTTTCTTTTCTTTTCTTCCTACAAGTTTCCGAGCTTATTTTTTTCCTAGATTTGGGAAACGTCAATCCATTGTTTCCTCTTTCGACCGATTCTCTCCTCACACACTTTTCCAATGACTTAGTATAATATATTCATTCTATATATACTTCTTTATTTTTTAAATCCAAGGTATGCGTTTAAAAAATTGCCTAATCCTCTTTCATCACTGCAGAATAAATTCTAATCTATTCTAATTCTCACTATTTTCTCCGCCACGGATAATCCAAATCAACGTTGATTAAAGTTAATGGCACATGAATTTTTTCGACCGTCCATGGATAAAGTGTCAATCGCATCATTCATATTAATCGAACGCTGATGTCAACAAACCTAAATTAAAATTTTAGGGCAAATTTTTAGGCATAAATGAAGAGTTCTTCACGAATAATTTTTTTGAGGGTTTAAAATCACATCTCCCAAATTCATCTTAATTTGATATGCCTAGTAATTTGCTTAGAGAGATCGGGTTAGCCAACCGAACTAATTGAAATAAGACGAACACTTTGATCAATATATAATAATCTAGTCTTAATACCTCGATGGTAATATAAAATATATATAGTATTCAAATGAGTGTCGTATTTGTTTCTAAGCGTATCTTTCTCACATATCATATTGCTGATGAGTCGCAATAAATCACAAAACACTGAAATAATTCTTGACTCTCATTTACGAACTTCGGTAAATGAATTTGATCCTTAATATTCACGTTTTCTAAAATCACATGTCGTTAATTAACATCCTGTAAGCTTAACTTTCACGGAAAAAAAACTTCACTGCAATTGGTATTTCATATCACTGAGGTAAAAAGTATTAATTATTTTTTTTTTCTTTTGGGTCGGAGCAACAGGTTTGCAAGGTTGTTTATAGCGTGGCCCAGAATTAATATCCTGCCTAAGCAGTGGAAAATAACGATAATTCAGTGCACATTGTTTTTTTTTAACTTCGACATATCAGATGAAGAATGCCTACCGTGAGGGAAATTCTATGGATCCCTAGCGTGAAGATCTGGGGTCGAACTGCACACGAGAGAGATGAAAAATAATTTTTTCCGGTGAGAAATGGGGAGGTGAAACTCCTTTAAACACGGGGTCGGACTGTACACGAGCATGGTACTAATATATTAGTACCATGAACAGGAGTACATAAGGTAAAACTCATACACTTATCGTACGTACATAGCTGTTCCTGGTCGTGACATCCTCGAAGACCAATCGAGCGACTATTTTAAATGTTGGATACCTGTCACTCTACTGAGAGCTGTGACTGTCTTATTCACACTGGAACGAAGTTTATTACACCCTATTCGTGTCCCCTCGCATCAAGTCGAACATCGATTTCCCCTTCGGTTTTCGAGTGATCGAGCAGTTCATTGCATCTACGGAAGAGATTCAGTAGCCGCCGCGAATTACTGGGATTACTTCTCCATCGTACGCGCGCACTCCTTTCCAAAGGATACAAGCTTCGCGCGCGCCTCTCTCGCAATCCCGGTGGTATACCCCCTCGAAAAAGGCGGCGGCGCCGAGGACTTTCTTCACGGTTAAGCGGTTTGGGGAGGAGGGGGGGAGGGACAGGGAGAGACGTAGGCAGGGAGAGGGTGAGAGATGGAGGTGGGGGGTTCGCTTGGCGAGGCAGTGAAAGGCGACGAAAAAGTGACAGGGGTGAACTCGAGAGTGGGAGACAGAGTATATTTCTGAAAAGAAGATTTTTCTGATGATGGCTCCACACTAAAATAACACGAGCACCCCCCCCCCCCCCCCCCCCCCCCCCCCCCCCCCCCCCCCACCC
>WURS02010123.1:0-12399 GCA_011762765.2 Rhinocypha anisoptera | reverse complement strand
CGGCGATAAACAAACCTTGCACTTCTGCACTAAGGTGTAGGACAGCACCTAATCCTCAATCACTTCCGCATGCCGGAATCAAAGTTACACATTAGCAGCGTCCAAACTATCGCCATCAGCATTTCAACGCCTTCCTGCATAATCTCTCCGATGCGCCAAGACTCAACACATGGAGAGAGGTTGACTATGATGTGATGAAGTTTAGACGATGGAAATCCGGTCTAGGTAGTTGAGGATATTCTCTACGAATATTCATGTGGCATTTGGTGCGCAAGCCATATTATGAAAGGAATTTCACGACGGCTAAATATTCAAGCGCCTTTTCACTTTGGAAGCGAAAGTAATAATTTTCCTGCCATATTATCCTGGTGGCTAGAGTGCCATTACGGCTTAAGTGACTCACATTGCGCTGTTTGTGAGCAGTTTATTGGGACAGAGTTCTAATTTGTTTACAAATTATGGGAACACCGTTACTATTATTATAAGCACTTTTATAAATACATAATAAAAAGGTTGGAAGTAAGGAAAAAAGATAGATAATCTATATTAACGTCAGATGAAACGATACAACTACAGGAAAGAAAGTCAGTTCCTTTTCATGTGGCGCCTTTGGTTTTCTACGTGTCTTAGTTAACCTTGACATTTCCCATTCTGGGTTTATTCAGTGGATGAAAAAGCATTATTTGAAGGATATATATTGGGTGAATAATATCGAAGCTCATTACGGATTCACCGTGGAATGTTTCTTCGAAGAGAAGGAAGATTAACGAAGTTAACAATTTATTTCATATGGGTAAATAATGCTGTGTGGTAGTATGGATGTATGGTAGTGTGGTTTCAAGAATGGATAAAATATTAACCTTTGACGTAAAGTTTTCAGTTTAGTAGACATCGCCCGTGAATCACACAGGTTTCGGAATGCCCTTTTATAGGGTGAGCAAGGCTTTTCCTAAGTCATATATTCTACGCCTGTGGAGTAGAGAGCTGAAAAGTCTCTGGGTTATAAGTCAAAAAATATGATTTGTGGTGGAAATACTATGAGAAACCTTTTCCCAATGTGATGCAGTCTCAAGTATTTTTGACTGTAACGTTATTTCATAAGCACTTGTGGCACACAGTTTTAATTCCAAGGTTTATTCGTGAAATTTATTCATTATTCGTGAAAATACATATTCTGAATATATTTATTTTTATTCAACGTGATACTCTATTTAAATGATGGTATCCGCTGAGTGCATTACAGGTTACTGCTTTTTTAGCGAATAGAGGTATAGGTAATATTTTTTCATCTAATATTTCTTATTATATTAATGTAATTATATAAAGGAAAAAGGTTGAACAATCTTCAATCCTCTTATGTCTTTCAATGCTTTATATGAATCCTCCACATTTACAAATTTCTCATACGCAATACTCGTATATGTAATTTTCACCTTGCACTCTCCAACAGGAAAGCCTCTTCGAAGATATTTACCTAAGAGATTCTCTCTGCCTTTGTCTCTCAAACCAATTACTTTATTCTCACGTATCTTTTTGATTAATACTCCCGAATTTCGTGCATTCCTCCAAAATGGCCAAAACTCTCCCTTTTTTCCTTAACCACCCTCTTTTTCTATTACTGGATGACCCCATTCACATTCTTTCATGACCCACCCATATATCACCCTATTTTTCCAATTTTCAACACGAAAATTCTCAGAACTCCATACCAATCACACACGATAGACACTTATCGTATGACTATCCCCTTTACCCACTGCTAAACTACTATACAAATTTGTTTGAAAGGGATAAAATTAAAACTACTAATATTTTTACATACTAGGCAAACTCTTATCATTTTATATGCTCCTATATATGCTTTTATGTACGAACCTGCCTGTTCATCATCTATTCCACTTCTCAAAAATATTTCATTACCATTTGCCCACGATAACACCAGATCATCTACAAGTTTTTATATTTCGCCATTTAAACTAAACATGGTTATTCCTCTAATTATCCTCATGTATTGCAGCTATTTTGCTTTTATGCGCAATTCAGCTCAATTTCTATTGCAAAATCTTGTCATAGAGTGGTCATCAAGGAAGAATAAAATACCGGCTTTCAGAGAGCAATAAAGGCTACTTGGATTTCACGTTCGTAGTTCTGAATATGTATTTAGCACACCTAAACGGTAAAAGACATTTCTGTATGATCTACAGGTGTGCTCTGGGATCCCATCTGTAGTTATGTAATGTGTCTTTTTATAACGGCAGTTCATTATTTAATTCATCCGAATTGTAATTGAAATAGTAGAATATTCTGTGAAAATTGAATGTTCATTAAAAAATTATTTATCATTATTATCACCATTGCATCAATATTTCATTGCGATAAAGCCTTTGCATTATCCCTATTTTCATTCGTCAAAAATACATTATTGATTTCCAAACAATTATCCCAAGGGAACGAATAAATGGAATATTGTTGTCCTTCTAAAGCGAAATATATTTGGCTTATCCCTTGAAACAATGGATTTATGAAAAATCTCTTACCTGCCCTGCTAAAGTGAAGACTTAATAGATACATATTGGGGAAATATTTGCGAAAAGTGAATACGAAAAAGTAAATATTGCCGAAAGTATAACTAATTGCATAACCGAATGGCAATTTGGAGATCCGGGTATTTTTAACGTCAAAAGATTTGCTGCATTTTTGGACAAATATCGCTTTTAAATAAATACAACAGAGTCGCAATTTCCTTTGAAAAGGAGCATCCCTAAATTATATTTTTTATAATATACAGTAACATACCAACCTTCGAGTTGATTACTGTGGTTTTATAGTAAATAACGCTTCACGATTGGATTTAGTTTTGAGCAATTTATAAATTCCACTTACCATCAAAATTAGTTATAGCGTTCATATAATAAATAAACTTATTGACTATTTTTAACTCATATTTACAACTAAAATATGAGTAAGCGAAATATCAGTAAGATTATTCAAATTAAGAAGATTACGATTTGACGTAAGATGCATTTGTTTGAGACAAACTCGGTATCAACCATTTTAGGTTACACCTACTTAAGAGTTAGTTAAAATATTTCAAACATAACTCATGAGGGATTCTTTCCTTGAGCAGTGTTTCTTGAATTAGAATTCCATTTAAGCAACCACCTATTTTCTCGCAAGTGCACCGCGCTGGAATTCCCATTATGGGCTAATGATTTCCATTTAAAGGCGTCGTTATATTTGGACATCCTGATTACTATGGTAATTTCGAACTGGTCACTATAATAACCATACATAACTGCATAGACACCACACGTAAAATGTGTGGAATGCGAGTGAGCAGCATTTACGGTTAACTCATATTGCTATTCCTAACTACGTGATTATCATTACCATTCTCTGTTAGAGGGCGATAACGACTTGACGACTGAACCTTAAATTGCGCGCTGAGTCAGTCAAATATACCCTAAGGATGAAATTCCGGTATTGTTCCCTTCACGGGATATAATTCACGTCTTTCAAGAGCAGACGCTTCTTTATGCTTAGTTGGTAGACAGTGGGGAAATTTTATCTAGCGGGGAAGGCGGCTTTAGTAAAACATTCGCGCAGCATTCATCTTACGTTCATGTCTGAATGTCTCTCTCTCTCTGAAGTCCGAGTTTATATGATAACGTCGTGGAAAACGCAAAATCTCATTTTCTGCCCCGGAGCCGGTGAAAAACTTGTCCAAAAGAGCTAAGAATCTGTCGATTGTTTGAATCATGCATTTGGAACGACTTAGGTCTCCCTCAGTGTCGCCCGACATCATCCGACTGTTGAGCCCACCGTCTCGGCATTCTTATCCAAAGCCCCAAAACTCCCAACCCCTTCCGCCCAACCGTGACTCCACCTTAAAGTCTTATTCGAAAGCTCTTTAAAATACTTTTATCCCTTAAAACGGCGGTCTTGGTACGTGCGAGTACCTTTCTGTTGGGCAGAACGTACGTAATCAGCATGGTTCATCCTCGGGGAAAAATCCAAGGTTTTTACATCGAATGTAGTGTCTGCATGTGAAACAGAGAGGAAGCTTCAGAGGTAAAAAATCATTTTCCGACTTAAGAGTACCATGTGGTGCAAGTGCTTTGTGGGGGGGTTACAAAAACAAACTCATGGCATGGTATGGGAATGTTGCCGCCGGGCTTGAAAGAAGAATTCGCCATCAAGTGGAATGAAGTGCAAATCGTAAAAAGGGGCAGGATAGTAACATTTCTGTACCAATTGCGTATTAATATTTTGATCCCATCAGGCATGAAGCATTCCAGTTGAAAATCCGAAAAAGAGAAAAAATTGACGCTAATGAAAAACATTAATTCCCAAAATATTGGACGAACGTTTTTTTCCCCGGGGGTGGGTGGGAGCGTGGTGGGAAATATAAGGGATGCCGTAGTATGGATCAATACGTTGAGTCCGAGAATTGAGAAGCACGGGAACAGGGGAAAAACCTTCGACCGTTGAGTTTCTTCCTACGGTGATGAGGCCGACGTAAGATGATAAGCAAACATGGTATGCTACTGAATGCGAGAGGTATTCCAGAAAATGAGCTCCAAAGTATCTGCCGTCAAAAGACAGATTCCGTGGGGTGAAAAAGAGAATGAAATTTACGTCTCATAGTGGCTGGATCTTATCACTGGTCGCCTTATAAATGAATCTTATGGCCATTCACGGATGCTAGATGAAGTTGTATTATTTATTCTTCCGATGGTAGAGATAATTCATTAATTAAAATATAAAAAAATAAGAAGGAGACCATTATATCATATGTTAAGAAACACAACCTACCAAAATTTAAACCTGCAATTCAAAAGCAAATAACATTGCGAAATTTTAAAATGTATGTAAAAAAACGTGGGGAAAGACAGAAATGCAGCGATAAGTATCTAAAATTTACGTAAAAAGTTAGCTAATAAACGTTTTTCCTAGGTGAAGGACCCGAAGAGATCAGGTAAGTTAACTTATTCGCAAATGCAATGGAAAGATATAGGTTGTGATATGTAATACATTTTCCCGGTAGCAAATATATAAAATAGTAATAAAAACACGTAATATTACCTCTATTTCATTTATATTCGTCGTAATTTTATGAAACCTCTACCAGAAACTTCAAATTATGTTTTTTTTCTTGATATTATAGCAACTAAAGTTTCATTTAGCCCGTTACATAAATTCCGGAGAAAGTTATATTTAAAGCAATATAAAAGGATAATAAAAAAGACGTATTAAGGACATAGGTAATTAATTTCACAACATTTGGCAAAAGGGCATTGTAATTAACCCGTTACAAAAATAAATTTACTAACATTACGAGGAGTACTTACAGATACGAGGTATTGACCCAGAGAAAGACTAATAAGCAATCCTCTTCAAAATAATGTCGTAGTATCTTATATATATAACGTAAAATTTGAAGATCTAATAGAACCCATATTATGTCGTTATTTTTCAATATATTAAAGAACAGAAAAACAATGTCAAAAAAACTACCATAACAATGAATTTAACACGAAAGATAAGTGGAAAAATTGTTTTCAATGCCGAAAAAAAAGCTTTCTTCAATGAGATATTATAGATAATTCATTTGAGCTTCAACCTTTGCTTTTTCTTAGAATCTCTCCACCCTGTCAGGACCTGCGTTTTATTACCTGCGTTGAGTGAAAGAAAGAGGCAGTAAAACCATGTTGAAAATAATAAAGAAACCGTGTTTCATAAATGGCGAGAGAAGACTGATTAAGCTGACAAATTAATTCGTGTAGAATCAAGATACCAAAGATAATTTCATAATTTTTTTGGCAATTAATCTTGAATGCTCAAGGTGGTGAGTTCAGGGCACCACTCATTTCAATAAGATATTATCACAAGTACACAGCCCTTTCATGCAACCACTATGCCGTCAAATATTATTCGCAGAGGTGGTTATATCATAAAATATGTATGCACCGATAGGGACCATAAAAAATAATGGAATATTTCAACGTGCTTAAATTAAATGAAAAAAAAAATATTACGATATTTTTTTAACATTTTGATGAGCTTGGTGAATATTTACTTATTTTGATCAATAGTCCATTTTTTGGTTAATGGGGTAAGACGATTAAAGTTACCATTTATTATTGAAACGGAGGCATAGCAGGAAAAACATACAGTCCCCGGAGCCATTTAATACCAGAGGTAAATAAGAGAGACTACCATTTCTGTGGATTGTGTACCTAGAAGAGGAGGGTCTCAAATACTTATTTCAGAGTGGGTCAAGACTGAGCTCGAGGTCACATAGAGTACTTTCGGATTGTTGGAAGAAGATAAATTTTACTAACACGTAGTAAGTTTTACAAATACTACTGATAGATCCCATTGTGTTCACAGCAACGGAAGTGTGTACCGAACTGAAGTCTTATTTTCTCTGAAGAATGGCTTTATGGACTGACTCCGGGAAAATATCCAATTAAGTAAACAAAGAAAAAAAATCTAACAGTGGGCAGTGAATTTTTAGAAACTCAGCAATTGTAAAATAAATTGAAAGGGGTGAAAATTTGACTTAAATAAGGTAATACATGATGAAAAGAAAGAAAAATAATGAGAAAATAAAATGTCCTCCAAAAAGGTGTTAAATGAACAAAGTGAATTCGTTGAATTAATTGTTCTCAAATGATGATTAATTAGGACGTTTAATTAGATTACATAAAAAGGAATCCGTGAAATGATTTAATGACAAGTTGAAAACATCATATTGGCATTTTTTATTAAAGGCACAATTGTACCATATCAATTTTTTCACAGAAAATTCAAGTGCATGAGAAAATGAAGGTCGGAATTCACTGCCTTAATAAATTCACAACTTAGTCCTGAAGAGCTAGGATTTTATGCTAACTTCGCTCACAAACAAAAATAGAGGATTGATTATTAATTTTTCGCAATTGACTCATTGAATTCTACCTAAAACATGTAGAAAACACATATATCCAGTGAAGTATAATAGCATGAAGTTATGTTTAAGATATTGGGAACGGAAATTCCTGTGGTTAGTGACAGCGACCTTATAAGGTACTTGTGAGCAGTGAGTTCCGAAAATAAACTCGAAGAAAAAATATAGAAACTTATAAGGAACACGAGAGCAATTGAAACATAGACACAGTAGATCAGGAAAAAATGATGAGCTAAAAGACTGATAATTTTGGTTTATACCGACGTAAAATACGACTATCAATGCAGAGCTGGCACAGAAGAAGCCATAATGCAGGCGACCTTTTCAAAAAAGTATGTTTAAAACTACAAGTCCGCTTTCATCGGTAGACGTATGGAGATTTGATCAAGGTGAGCAAGTTAACGACGGATAAAACGAGAAAGATGAAATATGTAACCCGGATTAGCATGGTGGGTTATTTTGGTGCTCGATAACGTTGGGTTTCAATCCCATGTATGGTGCATTTTCTCGAGTATTAGGAAATTTTATAATTTCAACTCTTCCGGGAAAAATGCTAGGATGGGTTATCCAGGAAATGAGTTTATTTGTTATTTGTACTTTCCTCCCGAAAGATACACAATTTTTAGACGGACACACAATCTTTAGACGTAATTTTATCAAATATGAAACATTTCAAGTAACATGAAGCCAGATTGAATGATAATTTTTCGTAAAGGCCTTGAGCATCTAATATTTTAAGCAATGATGCCACAACTTTTAAAACAAGTGGAAAGGTCTTCTAGAGAATTTCGCGTTAATTCAATCGGTTATGCCAGAAACTTAAATTAGAGTCAACAATCATGAAGTGGTCAATGGTGGTCAACATAACTATTTTTGAATTCAAAAAATTGTTGCCAGGCTCTGACAAACAATTCTTCGAGAGACAGCGGATTTCAAATAATTACTTCATGCAAATACTACCCATTTTTCTATTTTATTAGGATCTACAAATGAAAATGGATAAAGACGCAATTGAAAGGAAAATTTTTCCATTTGGCCATTTAAAGACTTCTAAATTAGTTATAAGCAATCCTCTTACTCAGTAAGAAATAACTCATTCTTAGGTATTTATATGGCTACCGTGTGTTAATCAAGCAAACACAAAAAAGGAATATCAATTCCCATGACAAATGTAAAAAAAACACAACATACTCCTATATAATGCTATTAAATGCAATTCGTCATTAGTCTGACATCAGTTAAGCTAAAAGAGAAAAAGCATTAAATACTCAAAGGCTTTTAATGTGGTGAAATTTTAAGTTACTTTAGGAGCAGATATATACATATATTTTAATTAAACTTTTTCCAGTGTTATGCCAGTTAGGGATCCTTCCATTTGCACTGCAAAACGGAGCAAGATCCTAGTCTTTTAGTTGTGTGATTGCAAGTTTCGCTTTTCTATGCGCATAGCAATGGACTCAACTGCATTTCATTTCAGTTTAACAGATAACTGTTTGGAATGCATTTTTTATTTTTAAAGTGATAATTTACTATAAATGTTTAAAGAACACAATTGGATAGAATTTTCAAAATATATTTCACCTATTAATTATCATTTGCGAGGAACAAAAACAATTTGTTTCAAAAGGTTCTTTGGGGATTATATTAACGTTGTCACTGGAATACTGATTTAACTCTTTCATTGAGTCGGCAATCAATGGAAATCAATATAAAATGGCCATGTAATTTCTCTTGAGTTTTTAAATTCATGCCTATTGGATTTACCATATGTGATTGCGTAGTTAGAATAATAATACTATTTTATTGAAAGTTCAAATGAGTAAAAGAGTAAAAATTGAACTCACAGCCCGATATTCATTCCTCTAATCTTGGAGTATTGTAAGCAGCACTGCATTTACACATGAGTAGGAAATTGAAAACCTTTCAGAACATGTACACAACGTACCGACTCACAACATTTTTAAAACATCATCTGATTTCCGTTAACCCCTGATTATGACCGTTTTTTCGTTTTTATGTGAGAGACAAAGACAAGAATATTGACGTGGACTTAGATCTTGATAAATATGGAAATACGTGACATCATTTTCCCATGGAAGTTATAAGGTACAAGCCTGGGATAACGATGGCCTGGGATTCCTGTAATAATCAAGATAATATGTTTTAGTCAAAAATTCATTTCCATAGCATCCATAATATTCATGTGGCTGTATATTTGGACCTTATTCTGTAATGAAAGAATTTTAATATAACATATACGTAAAGTAAATTTCAATATTTCCAGTACTCAAGCGTAGCGTAGTAATTTAAATGGATGATAGCAACATTAGAAAAACTAAACTTGAGGTAAAAGTGTAAAGAGTTTCTATGATATAGGATAGAGCCGAAATTTATTGTAACGTTTAAAAAATTGATAAGCTTTAGAGCACTTTTTCATGAAAACATTTATAAGTAAAAAACCGCTTAATAAATACGCAGGTCATTTATATCAATTAAAAAACTCAACATAGCTATCTATTGCATTATCATCTATTTCTGTAGCTGCATAAAGAATATGTAAATTGCCCATTTCGACCGGTTCGTTAGACGACATAAATAATATTCAGTTGAGAAGGGAAATCGTATTTACATATAATAAGATCCGATACATAATTATATGTATCCGACGATACATACGATACATACGATAGTACGATATATACGATAGTCATTTTGTAGTGGTGACTATGTCGAGCTATTTTAAGTTGTACGTCGAACGAAATTTTGTTACATAAACGTTATTGTATCGTATAATTTAATCACCTTGAACAGCCACTTCTCATAAGATAGGATGGCCATGTTTCATCAATCGCTATTACTCTAAATATTATGGTAAAAAAGGAGTATTTAATAAATCTCTGGAATAGCACAGGTTCTTGACATTTCCTAAAGTTAATACAGTACTTTATTCGTACATATTGATAATTCATCTCAACACTACTTTATTTTTCCATGAATTTCAATTCCTAACATGGAAATAACAACGGTAACGACCAGCATTTTAGAATCGTTTGGAGAAATCCGGCATAGATTAGTACCACAAGGAGCTTTCAGTGGTTTGGATGTTGTACTTTTTGCAAAGGTAAAATCGGATATCACACTACTTTTGTGTAACGTTTCCTTTTGTTCAATTTTGTATTGTTGGATGTGATTATTTTTTGAGTTGTCTAGCCTAAATGGAAAATAGTTCTGTATAGTTGAACCTGATTTTCCATTGTCATAGCAATAGAGTATTAATTTTTATGCAAGTTACCTTCGGAAAAAAGAGGCAGACGTATGAGTTGTGTGACATGGAAGACTTGTAGAAATGATATTACTCATGTTATGTGCATTAACGCAAAGATAACCTGTGGGTATCTGTATTTAAGTTATTACAATGAAACATCCGTCCATGAAAATTAAAGCGTCCGCTCTTTAGGCATAAATGTGTAATAGCATTTCACATCTCTTTTCGTCGCGCATTCCAACGCTATGCGGAAAATAAATCCAGCCGGAAAATCATATATTTCTAACAGAAAAATTGTATATCATATATTTTGTTTGACATAGTGATTTCCAAGACTGTTCTAACCCGAACAACTGAACGTTCTCGTGAATGTTACTTTCCCCATGTAATATGTTTTCCTTATTCTCCCCATAACCCACAACTGGCTTCCAATTATCCAATGTAATGAGAACTTCGTCAAACACCTTCCGGAAGAGTGCTTCTCCTCATCAGAAGCGGAAGGGTGGGATCGGGAACGAAGTAGCAAGTCGCTGAACATGTTTCATCTTGCAACGGCTGTCTCTGACGCAGTACTGGAGGCAAGTAAGCAAAAGATGTAGTGCATATAAAATACACATTATGATCAGAGCATTTAAATGATATAATATTGGGAATAAAAAATTGTGCGAATATTTCATTCATGAAAAGCAGAGTAATATTATTTACGAACTGAATTGGATCTAAATTAGTTTAAAACAAGTATAAAAACGCATTTTTTTTCGGAAGAATTTTTTGGAAACGGAAATAAAAATAATTTGGTGCGTGATGAAAAACAAAGAAAGAAAATAGGCACAAAATAATGAATGCTTTCTGATAAATGGAGAGCTTATAAATGAGTTTCAATAAAACGTGGGGGAAAATGTGACGAAGAAAAAGAAAAATCTAAAAATATCATAAAACACTAACTACTTTAAAATATTACAAAAACCAGTAACACTTAAAGTAATCTAAAGTAATTAAGCCAAAAAAATACTACTCGGAAAAAAAGAAGTTGTTGGTAAAACTACAAGTTAACAATCCAGTTTAAAGTTCGCCGACCTTACTATGGTAATTTCTCGATGAATTTGTTAAATAGTTTTGTTCATACTTAAAACACGAGATCTATATGTAGGTGCAGGTGAAAAAAGTGAATTTACCATAATGATGGGCTACCCTAGCTCTCAAAGGTCACAGGTACGAATCCTGACTTGCGTACGAATAATTTTCTTTGTTCTCAATTCTCCAGGGATAAAGCGGCCTGAACATAGGCTACTAAAATGGAATCTGACCTTTGAATGGAGCTATCCAAAACATCAATTTGAATATTCTTACTGCTATCGCGTAAAAATATCGATTTGGATGTGAATGCATCACGTCAAAATTGTAGTCCAATTCAAAGACCCTGAACAATGACTTCTTAAAAAATGAACCTTTAACTGTATGGACTGACTGTATATAGTGTAAACATTTTCTGAATGCCAGTACTTACTACTAAAAATATTCGCATCGCCCTTTCTATGGAGGTTGAATTAATATTTAAGGTATCTATAATGGGTTACCCCTCCATATAAGTAGATCATTAAATGAGCAGAACAACAGGAGTGCACAGGAATAATCGACATAAAATGATCTTTTTCATAAACAAATGCTATAAATAGTTTCAATGCGTTCACGTAGATCTAAGCGAAGAATCTTGAGGCTACAAGGAAAAGTTTAATATCAAGGAGGAACAGGGTAAATCGTGTTAAAAATTTCATCTCTCAGGGCTCTTGAATGAACTGCCTCCCCAAATGTGGTAACACAACATATCGCTTCTATAATCGGAAGAAAGCCAACGACCTAATTCCAGTCCACGGAATAGATCGATATTGCATTTCGTAGCGCATGGTGTTTGAATTCCCACGTAAAAACCTGAACAATGACCATTGGCGGCAGGCTCACAGAAGGAAAATACCATTCATAGAGCGATCAAACGAGCAATTTTGGTGACGGAGTCCATCTAGAAATGAAAGGGGGTGAAAGAAGAAATGCGTACAACTCATTGCAATCAAAGTGACTAGGGAATTTCACAGAGGGGTGGGCGACCTCATTTTATACAAAAAGAATACTTTCTCCGCCATAAAATCAGAAATATGATATAAATTTCGTGATTGTCCAGTTTACG
>WURS02010112.1:0-12399 GCA_011762765.2 Rhinocypha anisoptera | reverse complement strand
CAATCCCTGATTATTCCGAATAGGGTATCTTTAGATTTGTCTCCTAAGGCCTTGATCATTTCTCCGCTGATTCTATCTAACTTCACTAGCACAGCCAAAATAATGCGATTTAGTGAAACCGATAATTTCTTTGAAAAAACTTCACCCAATATTTCTAAATGCCCTTGATTAGCTGTAGCTTATTTATACCGTCTTGATTCAAACTAAAAAAGAATACACATGTAACTCATCTAACAACAATATAACTAGTAATAATTGTACTTAATAAATACTTGTACTTAGCGGTATAATACTCGAGACAGACTAATGATACCTGAAAAAACTCTATTCTTACTTCCAAATGATCCATGTTATTTTTGGTGATGATTATTTTTGTAGATGTACATGTAAATAATTTTATAGAGTTACAGTTCAATCCTTATATTTTCAATTTTAGTTATTTATGTTTTGGATCAAAAGGAAAATTTTGGTATATGATGTATACATTATTCCATTAATGTGAAAAAATCTGTCAGTCAACCTAATGTCATCGAGCTACAAAACATAGACAGGAGTAGCAAAGAAAATCAAACAGTCCACTATTAACAAATAATCAGTGGATATAACAATTTTTCTCGCCCAACGCGTCTACAGCTATATGGAGTCAATTTCAATATATCATTTAAGATAAATTACTCCCGAATCAATTATTGTCCAGAGAGAAAGAATATTCGCGGAAAGCTCTATTTCAAAGATGAAAAAGTGACAAAAAAAAAGAAAAAGGAATATAATCAACCCTGAACTATTTTCAAAAGCTAAATATATTTACTGAAGAAGAATGAAATTAATATTTTTTGTAATGGTAATAAAATCACTAAGGACCCTATTTTTTATCTAGAAAATTAATGAGCTAATAATAAAAAAATGCTCAATTAAAGAATCAAATCATTCTGTGCTGAGTTCTGACAATTTTTATATCAAGTGTTACTTAGGACAATATTTAAACTCATAAATGAGAATTCTTCTGGTATTTGGATCACAATAAGTAATAACCAACAAGATATTCGGAATAATGCAGCGGAAGAAAAAAATTAGGCATCGGGAAGATAAACCAAAAACTAGAGTCTCCAACCATAAGGTCGAATTGAAAAGTGAGAGTAGAGTCCAATTAGCACTAAGCCCAATCGTGTGAAAATTCACGGATCATGGAAGAGAGACCAGTTCCTCTCCCTATACTGCCTGTGGAAAGAAGATATGGTACCCAGAAAATCACTCAGCATGGGTTTAGCTGGAGGTGTTCAAAGAAGTCACCGGGCCTCCAATGTGAGTCCCCCGTCATGCAGTCGAGCGCTCTACCCATCGAGCTAAGGATAGACTCCTAGATTATTTTATCATGACTATCATGCGATTTAACAGAGTAGAGCTTGAACACATTGACAATACTTGGCACGCATATATTGAATAGCTGATGCAACCAAACTCACCTGACGATGTCACAAGTGAACGAAACCGGTTGTAATAAAGTGTTATTTGTGGAATTGCAAAGTTTCCTTTATCCTATACAACCAAACTCGTTAATTACCCATGGCAAAGTGTTGGCAACATCAATATAATTATGTATGACCACTCTGCTAAGTTGCGATTTACAATTTTTACGTTGTATTAAATAGTTTTATAGAAGTATTTTAGCATTCACATGTGCATACACCTTGTATGAACATGTGTGTCCTCATCATTACAGCAGAGGTTCTATGCTCGGTAACCAATGTAAACATCTATATTATATTACGAAATCTTTCATAATCATAGATACGTAACTATTTACTTTATATCCTCTATGTAAAATCGTTTTTATATATCTAAGTATAAAGAAGTTTTGCTCATTAATTTTTAAACCGTAGCCAACATATAAAGAAAATTAAGAACATTTGAAATTCTCATAATTAAACTTGTGGGGTTTATGGTAAGGGAAATATCAGTGTAATATGATTTGACGTGATCAACACTCCCTAAAACCGTAATTTTCTAATAGCTGTCGTTTAAAAATTATATTGTAATATACTGTATATTACCTCTGGTGCATATTTAAATTATAACAATTTGATATAAAAATAATAACACTCAATATAAAAAGCAATGTCATCTTCAAGATTAAACAAATTGAATGTCTCATTTTATGAAAGTAAATAAAAAATCAGCCGTTTTTAAGGTACTAAAACTTATACCACGAGGCGTGTCTGAAAAGTATAATTAAAATTCCAAAATTTAAAGTATTATAATATTTTCTTTAAAAGAAAGTATTCTTTATTTACCAATGTATCTAATTGTGAAAATCGAGACACTTTATTATATACAAGTACCTTTTTGGTTATCCTCTTCGGAAACACTAACCAAGTAATATCAATACAATAACAGTAATACTAAAGTAATGTTTAATTTTTTAACAAGCAAAATAATACATTTAGACTTTATAATATTTACAATGGCAACCTTATTTGAGATATTTGTCAATACGATCAATATGAATTAAGTGCCCTTCATATCGTAAAGTAAAATTCAAACATTATTTCCAAGTTATCTACTGTACGAGTCCCTTATTTTGTAGGTATACTAAAAATATAGCATGTATTAATTGATTTTCAGTGGAATTGTAAAAAAGTATTTAAGAATGCTAGTGCATATTGTAAGTATACTGCTACATGTAGTTCAAGGGGAAAATTTAAATTCTTTGTTTCCGCTCCTCTGCTTGTTCAATGTGTACTCCACAAATTCTTTAGTCAATGAGGTAAGGAACCAATGCCAAAGCAAAGGCCAGCTAATATTTTTAGAGAAGATTTAGGGAGTGAAATTTTTCCTCTCCAAATTCATAAAAACAACTCCTAAAAAATGCCATCAACTCAAAATTAATAACCATTAGATGTATTATTTTTTCAATTTTGAACAAAGATAATTTATGAAACTGTTTTTTTTTAATCTAGAAACTGATGAAAGGGATTTTCTGTATCCATTTAATCTCTGGGATCTAAAAATCTTGTTTCAGAGGAACAATGAAGATGTTTTAAGACATTGTAAAAACATTTCCCGTGTTACTTGCAATGAAGCGAGATAACACAGAATAAACCACACATGAAAGTAGGTGTGGACAACTGAGAAGAAGGGATTGAGGCAGTCCAACAGATTAGAGTTGGAAAGCAGATTACGCCAAGGATTATCCCCGAATGATTTCCGAATCCATTCCAATATCCTCTTTCCTTTCGCCAAGAGATGGAGAAAGCGTCCCTACCGTAACCTCAAGAAACTGAGTAAATAATTGTAGGTTATATTGAGCGTCTATATTAGTGGAAAGCAAAAACCTAAAGTCAGCTAATCAAATTTATAATATCCAAAAAATATTAAACTGTAGTAATAAGTTCACAAAATTCCAAAGCTTAATTTTCAGGCTTTAATTAAATACTTGGAATAAATTTCAAATGATCACACCCTAATGTACCCAAATAAATCCCTATTAATGATAGAAACTCTGACACTACTTACACTAGGCCTACAATAAAAACAACGTTTTTTTCTTTATCTTCCTAAGACCCTGGACTTTCAAAGAAAATTGGAGTGCAGAGCGTGCCAGCGGAGGCATCGAGATGAATGACCAGCTAGAAACGAGGATGGGGTTACGAGACTTTAGGAAAATATCACCCCTCTGGGGAGAGAAATGGGGTTCCCCGGGAAGGCAAATAGAGAGAGATGTACGAAGCAGAAGAATGGGACTGCAGGGCGTAAATCTCAGTCGGTAAACGCGCCGTGAACAACATGGGTTGTGGGAGAAACAAGGCAGCATACCGTCTGAGAAGGGAAAAAGGACAGTCTTTCGTAAGAAGGCGAGAGTGAGGTCCATGGACCAGAGTAATGGGACGGATGGGGAAGGAGATGTGATGATGGGAAGTGGATGGCGAAGATCGGGAACGGAGGTGAGGCTATTGTGTGATGGGACAGGAGTCAGTGCGTGGAGGGAATGAAAAACGTCTCGAAGAAAAAGGGAAGGAAAAATGTAGGGACGTCACTTTGCAGCAAAATACAGCAATGAATGGGAGAAGAAAATGAGCTCACAGAGAAGATGGAGTGAAGATGTTAAACGAGACTTGCCTTTATTAATTATTATTGGGGCCACACACGTGATAAATTTGGCTGGTTTATTATTTGAATCTTTTCTGCGTTTTTTCTGAAATCTATCGTGCCAAAAATCCAGAAAAATCTTAGGTAGTACTTTTTTTAATTATTTCAGCTACAGCGGTCTTTCTTTCACTATAGTAATATTTTATTTAATAAACCGATTTGAGTAAAAAATACATTTAACTTTTTAGAAATGTATATTTTTTATAGCCTGCAAAACATCATTAATGAACACTTATTTACTCTCTTTTATGGGACTTATCGTTATACAATTTAAATTGCATACCTATTGGTTAAATAGCCGATCGCGTTAGACGAGTAGCGCGCACACCGGTTAACACAGAGGTCATGGGATCGAATCCCACCCAAGGTTGGATGTTGTTTTAGTCTAAAACTAATTTTCCTGATGAGTTAGCGTCAGTAAGGACATGCGGCCTTAAAAAAATATCCCAATACTATTTAACAAATTAACTCCATAATTATGGGAAAAAATTTGGATAACTTAAAAAAGACAAAAATCAACCACAAAAAGTCTATTTCCATCTTATTAACGAAATTATCACTATTACCATCCTGAAGGAAAAATTAAATTCATCCTTTAGTTTACTTCTATCCAAGATACATATTTACTACGGACTTTCAAAATTCTTGATTAGAAGGAAAATTGAGCCCTGTATACTAGGAATATTCAATGATATGAAGAACTAAAAACTAATCTGTCATTCAACAAAATTTTCGCGTCGATTTTCGTTATACCGAAAGTACCATCACTTTTTTAACGAATTAAAAAGGAATATAATCCACAAAATTCGTGCTGTGCATGTATTTCAAGTAATACATTATTAAAGGATAAGGATGAGAAATACATGGCAAATAGTTGTTGCCGTGATAGATTTTTTTATATTTTTCACATTTAAACTAAATATTTTGTTTATTATTTGTTTTCTTAATTTTTTCTATTTCCAGTCTAAACAAAAAGTTTTTAAACCCTATTTTTCTCGTTTTGAATCTCACTCTGTGATCCATTTTTGAGACGAGTCTACAAATGGCCCTCATACCCGAATATCTCAACGGAAGGTAAGAAAACGACATTCAGTATTTACATTTGAAAACAAAAATACTCCATTTCGACTGCTAAAAGGCTGAATGGAATCTAGAATTGGAATTAGACCAAATTTTCAAAAGAAAAAAGTCTACCGTATTATCCGGGAAATATAAGTAATTTTAAATACACGCAACATTAAGTTTAAACATGCATTAGTAAGCCATTAGCTGATTGTTTTTATTTATTACTAATAGAATTAACTTTATTACTTAATCCCATAAATAATTACTTTTAAAGAACCAAAGACTATGAGCAATGAAGTTGATAGTTAAATATCACAGGACGATATTCTCATATTAACTGCCTTTAGTAGCAACTGTCTTAGAATATTTTCTAAATTTTCCTGTGGGCACACCAGGTACCCACTGTCCTGGTGTATCTCATCCGATAGGTAGACGTTGTTGCTCTATATTTCCATAAAGACTAATTTCTTAATTGCATCATAAACTCACGTACCTACCAAGCTCCTCAGTTGGTATGAATTTATAATAACTTATTATATCTTTCATTTTTTGCGGACAACCCAAGCTACGTATACTCATCCATGAAACACATTTTTTAAAAACCTTTTCATCATAATTTCTTACCCTGGACGAATAAGGTCATCAGACCATTTGGTGACAGTGGATGGAGCTTTAGTGCCCGAAAGATTGAAGAGTTGCTTTTTACTGCCAAGACAGTTCACATCCCGCCACCTGTGCCCCATATAATCTCCTTGATTTCCCGAGGGTTTAAATGAAAATGGGCTTTCTCCAGCAAAGTCATCATAGTTGTCTTTATTACTTCAAAATGGAAATGGTCAAATTAACGTATGGCTTCAATCATCGCTTCAAAAGAAATCCCTCCCCAGGTACTACCAGCACTTGATCATTTAAAGAATAATAAATGATATCACCGACATTAGTAATAGATCATTTTTAAGGAATTCCATTCAATGATTTCTTGACAACGCACTATATAAAGCCGTAAAAGAACATAACGGCGAATTTATTCATTTTAGGTGCAACTAACTCAAAATAATTTCCCTCAAACCAAAATTTTCTGCAGTCATTTTCAATATATTCTCACATTTCAAAGCAAAATTTCAAGATATTAAAGTACATTTCCTTCTTTATGGTCTGAGGGGATTTAAAAGTCCCTCAAATATTTCCGAAATTCTTCTCTTAAGCTTTAATTTTCTTCTAAAGAAACTGAAAACACATCATTTGAGTCGATTTGAGTCGAGTCGAGTGAATTTTCCAAGTCGATGAGAGAAAATCTGTATATTTACACTAACATTTGCTGATAGGCATTTTTCAACCAATCTAATGGCTGAAAATTCCTCTTCTTATTCTCAAGGTTTTAAATTATTTATTGAATTGGAGATGAGCATATTACCATTGGCTTAAAATAAGACTGACGTTTATATAATCTAAATTGCAAAATATTATTACTTTTGGAGTCCATACACGCTGAAAGATTTTATATTAAAACCCTACATATCTTTTACTTTTCTACATTTAACGGACTACAATTTCTTAAATGTGCACTTTTCTTTATGAATTATCTTGCAATGCATCCTCACATGTTAATTATAATTATAAATGCACTACAAGGAAACTGTAGGACAATGCATTCCACTGAATTAACCGTTTAATGAAAGCAGGGACATGGTAATGGAGAAGAACGTGTAAACGGTTTCATAATAGGTTAAATTTACAGAACCTTAGAAATTGGACTTTATACCATGCTACATCTCAGATTGATGATACGAGATTCGTACACAAGAATCGTATTTGCTTATACCTACCTAAGTTTAATACCAAGTTAATACTACGGTAAAATTATATAAAATTAAAAATTATTTAAAAGACGATATAATCGGTAAACTTTTATTTATGTCATTGTTGACTATTTGACGGAACCCTTTATACGTTATTAGAAATTAAATTAATAAAATTCATTGAAATATATTAAAGTTTTAAATTTTGTCTTTAGAAGTTTTTACAACTACGACAATCCTAGATCAAACGTACGCCCAATAGGTACGTACATTTCCCGTTAGATTAAAATAATAACGCTTTATAAATTTTGCGTGTACGTACGACAAAAGTGATAATTATGTACGGCAAATTTTCAGCATCATTAGTTTATGATACAATTTCAACAAAGCCATGCAAATAAACAGTTGTATTCAGGTTTTTCCGGAATTCGGATTGGATTGTATCTAATAATACAAGAACCGTAAAAAAAAGCAACTGTTATCGTAAATTAGACAATGACACTATTGGGAAAAGAAAATTAAGTTATAGTCAGGAAAAGTAAATACATTGTAGATATATTATGAGCTTTCCATTATAAATTTAGGCCAGAGAGAGTTTAAAAATGGTAGTAGGCTTCATTTATGTCTAACTTAAGATTTGGAAAACTCAAGTACCATCTTCATAATGTTATAATCCTCTACTTTAAGTAATAAAGCACAGAAGTAACGTTTTTGAATCTTGGTAACCCTCTCATTTGTCATAGGAATGCCAAGATAATTAGTTAAATATGTTGTCGTTCACTGATCACTCATCTAACATAACGTCAACTTATATCTGTTTCTAAAATCCATGAACATGCAAGGAATATATACAACCGAAATAAAAAAACGGCAAATGCTCGACTAACTTTACAAAGCTGAAAGTGACCAATTAATAGTATTATTCTTATTAACGTAAGGATTATTGAAGTTGGTTTTGCAAACTCAAGTAACATGACTTCGATTTTTAACGCGCTATGATAGGACACGCTGTGTGGATCAAGTCATTTACGAAAAATGTTTAAATATTTGGTTTATCCTAATCGCGGCCCATGATACGACTACACTGCACTAAGGAATTATAATCGAATCATATTATGTCACCAATGATCTGAGAATAATTTCTCCAAGGAAATTTCTTTTTAAAAATCAAGTTTTAAAAATCACAGTAGAAATTGTGCATGACGGTTTTTGGCAAAAGTCACTTTCTAGGCCCATTTGAACTTAGGAAGTGAATATTAATGATTAAATCGTTCGCATTAATCGCGTTCGCATTCTAACTTAGCAATTACAGCAAAGATGAATAAAATTACTATTTAGTAGATTTACTTTTAAAAATACAGTACCACGAAACTAATTAATCAAGATTATTAAATTGAATACTTAAATTTAACTAATCAAAATGTTGACTAGAAATTGCCTTTAAAAAAGAAACTGACAAAAAAGCCACAAGAATGTTGCCTCATATAAATTCTCTTATTCACAGATAAAAATGTCAAGGAGTACATGGTTACTACTTGTACATTTTAAATAAATTAATTTTGAAAATTACGAATCTGAGGTGTTTCAGAGGCACCACATTTAGCACCCGCTTCAGGAAACAATGAAACCTTTGTATGTAAATATGCAGCCAAGTGGATAAAAAGTTTCACTTTCTTTTCATTTCACCAATATCACCAATACAATATTCCAACTCATTTCTTAGTCCCTAGGAGGCACATAGGGTAGATAACTAGTCCCTATAATTGTAACTATCGCTATCCCACAAGTGTTAATTTTCAGATAATATGATGAGCTAAAGTATATTTTCAATACTTATATAACCATAACTATCTTTGAAGCTTTATAGTTATGAAAACAGCAGAATTAAATTCTAAGAGAGTTTTTAAAACCCTCATTTATAATAACTTGATAAAACATTATATTTAAAGTTTTTTTAAAAGGATAACGTTCCGAATGTTTCCCAAAGAATTGTTTGAAAGAAAAATGTTAAAAAACTGAAAATAACTTGTACCTAAAAAAGCGCATTACTGAAAGCCGATGTTCGTTTTTGAGCTCTACATATTAAATTACCGCAACCTCTACTTCATCGCAGTACTTCGTTTTCCCCGTACTTCTTTATTGTCATATCGAACTCTAATTGTGACCTACAAGTTTTATTTTAATGGTATTAAAAGATCTATTTTCAAGGAATAGAACTTTTTACAAATAAAATGAGTTAAAATGACCTTCAATAGCTTAGAAAAGTGTTAAATACAAACTTTTGTTGTCGCCGAATAATATTTACGAGTTTGTGCCCATCGAGTACCAGTCATATATCCAAACGTACAAACACATTTACAGGCGAACGGGCATCGTCAAGGAAATGGTCAAAACGTGCTTGGGGAACTCGTAGGAGAATTTCTGTTAAAGTTAAGGTTGATTTTTGCCAAGAATATGAGTATAACTCTGCTATAACACTTGTGAAGAAATACAATGGCATAAACTCGTTTCCATGTTCTCTTATGTTTTTAAACAACTTCTCATTATTGAGTGAATTTTCAGGTAACATCAAAAAGTAAATCTTTATTACAGCATATATTTCTTACAACGATCTTTATACTGAGTTATTAACGTATACAATAGTAAGTCGAATGATTATATTCACATTTAATTGATGAACCTTTACTCAATAAGAAATCTGAAAATTCAAGATAAGTTAGCACTTCAAAATTATTCGTAAGTAACAATGTGAAGTAGCAAGAGTGAAGTTCACCGAATCGGGCATAGCACTGCGAAATGGAAGCAACGGAAGGTACCACAGTCTCACTGGAAAACACAGCTTTGCAGCTTTATAGAGATATGATGACATTCCTCCCGGTAAAATATCCCATGACGTAAAAGTCTCCGGGGACTACTGGAGAGATGTATAAGTCAAAATAGATAAATGCAGGATGGGAACATGGAACGTGAGGTCATTGATTGAAATGGGTGACAAGATTAAAAATACGCAGCTGGAGATAATCGGGCCGGGGTTAGACATCTTAAGAGTTGGTGAAATCAAATGGGCTGTGAAAGACGACTTCTGGAACGAAGGATAGGGGAGACGAATAGGAGATGAGAGAGGTGGAAATCATGAAGGGAATGGGTAATAAGAGCTAAGCCAGGTTGACAATACATTCTTGATGAGAGGATTCTTATGGTGAGGCTAGGAGGGCCCAAGGAAACTGTGATACTTCACACACCAAATAGATACCTATATCATGTCTACAAACGTCAATCCATAGGTGATCTAACAATAGATATATATATTTATACATATATATATTAGACATTAATAGATATATATATATATAATTTAATATCAACGGCATGTGATTTTAATATATTGCAATACTTTATGTTAAACGTTTTCAAAATAGTCGTAACTTATTTGAATATTTCAGAAAATGCCACTTTTAGTTTCTGGAAATACCTGAAGTTATGTAGGCTTTGTCCCACATATCAAATATATATCGTATATATATACGAGTAAGATATATTCTTGATGTACATATTATGTTGATAGGTAAATGAAAGATATTTATCTATAGTAAATTTTTAATAGATATATTATTGTCCAAAAAATAGAATATCTAACAAAATATATCTATTACACTCTATGGAATTCTATGGGAGCCACTCTATGAAATTCTAAAAGGGATATACAGGAACCACTCTTTAGACATCTATTACGATATAACAATTAAAATATATCTAAGATAAAAAAAATTATAATATATCTACAATATCATCTTCACTTTTGAAATGACACAATATTCCTTCCTTTGGCTACTTAATTAACCTAAGGAGGGAATTTCTTAAAGCTGTAGTAACAGTATATGTATTCTAATTAAAATATATTTTTGGTGATTTTTTGTTGCATATGATGCTCAATAGCTTATAGAAGAAGAGAAATGAGCAGCATGAATAAAACTATTTTCATTTGGCAGATCATTAATTATAATTTATATACTATACAAAGTAATAACACAAAAATGTCCTATTTTAATATTATTCAACAATGAGATAATGGAGACTAGAGGTTTGTAAGAAAAGGATCCGAGGATCCGTAAGATCCCAGCGATCGTAACCGCGATTGTTAGTTTGTTTACAGTTTTCGGTTAGTAGTTGTTTGAAATCTTCGAAATCGTATTGCAAGCAGTATATGCTTTAAGAAAAGTCTTCTAATAAAGTAGGTATTAGTTAACATCATTTGATTCTTCTTTTGGAAGCACTTAAGTAAGAATAAATTTAATATATTCTAATACGACTATAATCTTGATAAATATTTAAACAGTGTTATAAGTCCGTGTTATCACTGTGTGGTTACAGCAAGATCGTGTCTAATCAGTAAACGGATTATAAAAGGTAACGTATTATAATATGAACTGCAATACGTATTAAACTAATACAAAACAGAGAATAAAATAGCCATTACGTGCATTATCACTATTTAATCCTGATTTTTGTACTTTGATGAGTTACGCATTTTTTTATTTGGCCGGAAAATCCTCACATTGGATTAAAACTCTTGTGGAATTATCAAGAATTACTCTTTCTTACGTATTCGTAAAACTTTGTAAGAATATGTCGGACACACAAATTTTCTTTAACTTTTTCTTCCTTTACAGGAAGCAAAAAAGTAATGTTGATGAGAGAATTGGCGTAGAATGTTCATTCATTATAGCAAAATATAGTAATATAATCATAACGTTAGGTACCAGTGGTCGAAAAATGTTTAAGTAGGTACTGTGACATTATGAAGCAGTAGTGTTCGTAATATATGTGAAACGTTGTGATGGCATATTTTAATTTGTAAAAAAATAATCTCATTCTTGGGACCATTGTGTTCCGTATTGTTTTTAAAAAAATTAATACTTTGTGAAATAATGACTATTTTAAAAACCCAAGGTCTAGTGCCAATTATCTCAGTGTTGAATAAAATTAAAACAGCAACTTTTTTGTATTGTTATGTTTTTAGTATATAAATTATATTTAGTCATCTACCAGATACAAATAGTTATATTCGTGCACACTCGTATTACTACAGCTCGTAATCAATTCCTTTGGATAGTTACTTATGTAACCAAAGGAAGGAATATTTATAAGTGAAGATGATTTTAGATAGGGGTGCATATAATTGCATTTCTATTAGATATCTAAAGAGTGGCTCCCATATATAAATAATAGATATCAATAGAGTGGTTCCCATTCATATTTCATAGATATCTTTTATGATATATCTATTAGATATGCTTTTTTTGACAACAATATATGTATTAGGAAGCAGAATATATTGGGAAGCAGAATTACATGGGATGGAAGAAGCTCTATGGATATCAAGGGTAGA
>WURS02010101.1:0-12400 GCA_011762765.2 Rhinocypha anisoptera | reverse complement strand
TTGCCTCTCATTACACAGGAAAACGGTTCCACGAGTTCACTCACTGTATACTTAACGCCTCGGATCGCAATATGAATACATTACGGTCCTCCCTAGGGAAAGGTCCACGGTTATATTTCATCATGACGCCGTTGTCAATTCCGGGGTGAGAAAAAGCAATCTGATAAGCCTTGAGGGCTGAATTTTTTATTGGAGTAACTTTTTTTCCTCGCACTAAAAATGTGAAGTTTATGCGGTTATAATGGATGAAATGTGCGTGCGGATCACGGAAAAGTTATCTTTGCATTACTGTTCCTAAGGGTAATGATGAGCTCCCTTTTATTATTAAAACACTCTTAGGTTACTCGCAATTGCTCATTTTCGAATATCACAAAAGGCCGAGAAAAGTACGGCCGTGTGTGGAGAAGATATTGAACGAAATCCTTTAAGCCCGGGTTTGCGTTTGGAATTGGGAAATTGTGTTTTAATGCCACAGGAGGACATGAAGACTTGAGGCTTGAGGAGGCTTGAGGAGGACGTGAAGACTTGAGAAGGCTTGAGGAGGAAATTATCTTGCTTCAGCTCAAAGTACGAAGACATACATGTCTGATTTTACTCTTGGCAGCCAGGAAATAATGTGAACTTTTTTAACCTTCCTAGTACTCAAAGTGTTATGATGACAGAAAAACATCTCTATAATTATAAATTAACCAGGATACGGATTTTTTAAGGCATTTGTCGATTTAACTCAAGGTGAATACGAACTGCAGGACAATCGGTTTCAGGCTAACGAACACCCCTGCTGTCTAAAACCATGATATTTCCTTGATTTCCGTAACGAAACAGGAGTACTTGATTTAATACTATATATTCACAGGCATACATATGCATATATATTATGAAACTTTACTAAAAGAAACACTTTCCTCTTAGCTTTAGCTCATCCCCACCCCATGAAAAAATACTGTTAGTTATAGGATACACCTTGATAATGTTACAATGTAACAAAACCATGGTCGGACCAACTAACTCTTTATGTGAAAATAACAAAGTTAAGTCTTCTAAATTCCCTAATGTTAGTTATTACGATGAAATGTTAGTCAATATCTGATTTGTTTTGTTTATGAGTGAGAGAACAAAATTTAATATAAACGATCACATGAAATTTATATGTGATTATCAACATATGATTTTAGTTCTTAATCTCTGTCGCAAAATGAATGAAACGCATTCGGGAGGCATTTTTCATGGTAAGTCTCCGGACAAAACAAATTTTTGTCTTACGTATTACTTATTTTGCGCCGTTTACACCATTTCTAAATCACAATCACTCTAAAAACATTTTTTTAAGATCCTCGATATCTTATGCGTAATTTATTAATATATTCTTAAGTACTTTCCATTACTTGGCCTTCACCGTACGTGAAATTACCTATTTGTCATCTTATTTTGATATGCCTCTGTGTCTCTATATTTTCTTCTCCCAAATGTTATATTCCCATTACTACTTCATTTCCTTGTCTCTTCCATCTTTTTGAACATCTTTCCAGCTTTCCATCGTTTCTAATTGTTCTCGTGTTTACCGTTCCTATTGTTTCCCGATTGTGCCCCTTCATCCTTTTTTCTATCCTTATAGCGTCCCTTCTACTCTTAGGGTTTTATCAGCTGCATCTTCATATCTCATTCTTTTTATACCATTTTAGAATTTATATATTCATCTTTCACACCATTATTCTTATCTAATCGCATTCAATATCAAATAAAATTTTACATGCCTACCAATACCAAGATCCAAATATCATTTGCCCTGCGGAAGTGTTAACCATTATGAAGTTTCTTAATCTATTTAGGAATAATTAATCTAAATGTCGTCTGTTTGGGGTCAAACACCTTTGCAATCATCTAGGACGAACAGTCACTGAGTGTGGAACGTTTCGTTTTGTGCCCTAACCTATTTTTTACTTTACAATTATTATTGTAAGGAATTATTCTTATTACTACCGTGAAAACTTCACTGCGGTTCATTAGAATATTTAATTTTACCACGTCGAGTTTCTGACTGATCGGTAAACATACTCGTATTTAAATGAATTAAAATGAATACAAATTTTAAAAAGTTTACTCTAAGGTGAGAAATTTTTAGGATATCCGTCTTTCCCTCAAAAATTATGATAATTTTTCACTTAAAATCACATTTTTCTTGGGAAAAAAAATAAAAATATAAAAATGATTAATTTCATAAAAATTTAACAATTGATCATAAATTTAATCTGGATGGGAAAGCATGCCACGTCTCCACGTTAATCATTTGCGCCAGGGTACTTAATTTCACGAAACAACGATTTCAAACGCTCTTAATCGTGTAGGGGAGCCCAATTCACCACTCCTAAAATATGATCTTCCGATTTGCAAGTCCAACGCTCTCTCGCCGGTGACTCCTCACCCCCCCTCCCTCCACTCCACCATTATATATGCTAAGCATTCCGTTGCTACGGAACTCCATTTCGGAGTACTTCCAGTGCATCCGTTCCGCTGTTGCATATAGGTTCGCGTGTACGTAATTGACTCCCTAACCTTCCCGATCGTCATCTTGCGAATACCTTCATGACTGAAAACTGCATAAAATCTTGCTCTTTATGTATTGCAACTTGAAAACGGACGTTACTCACTGGACGCGCACGAATTCCGACAAAACTTACTAAAATATAGATAAGTGTAATTTCAAGACTCACCATGGAATTTTATGCTCACTTTTCCCTCCGAGTTTGTCCCTCGGCTAGTAATTCTTATCTCCCATAATCTTTCGATATTCCTCCGCTTCCCTTCGTCAGCCTTGGAAAACTATCGTTTGTTATCATTGCTCCAGAACATCATCAAGAAGTGACGTAATCAGCAACCCGTTGATTCAATCGAAATTTCCCTCTCGCCCCTTTCAGGAACATCTAATTCTACAAGTAGAATCTGTGATCACCGAACGGCGTATAGCAGGGGATGAGAACACCAAGTTTGATAATTTAAGAACATGCTTAATGATTAACATAATTAATCATTTAAGCATCGAGTAAAGGTATCTCCGTCCACTTCAATATTTCACCTTTGCAAGTAATAAATATATAATTTTCTAAACTATATTTAATATTATTTCTTACCCATCTCTTCACTTTTCTGCTTTAATGGCCAATTTTTCATAACTTCTGATGAAGTAGCTATTTCCATATTCGCTTCAATTTCTAATTTCAACATTTCTCTATCATACGCTGTAATATTTTTATTTCATTGCTGATTTTTTCGAGAAACGAAAAAAAAAACACTTTTCAACCGATTGGAAATTCTATGGGTATATATCTTTTTCTTCACTGACGTTATCATTGATCTTCAATCCTGAAATTGATTAGAAATAGATAGCCATTCAGTTACACTTTTCTTCGAACATTTTTCAGTATTTCATAGCTTTGTTTTTTTTGCCTCAGCTTATTACATAGTATGAAATCTACAAAGTTAGTCCTATAGAGTAGAGTTCAACTCCATTTTCACAAGGGATGGTTTGTGTATGCATTATGATTTGAACAATATAGTTCATTACAAGTGTAGGAGGTTACTATCGTACCAGGAAAACAATCGTTTGAATTACTAATTAGCCTTATTATGAATGTCTGAACTTTCTGTAGGTTTGTCTGAATCCCGTAAACGTACTTGAATAAAGTTCCTCGGCTAACAAAATCGGTCGTGTGAACCAGTAGACCAACATTAATTAGTGGTGTGCATAGTTATATTAGACAACCTAGTGAATTTTTATTTGCGTTTATAATCTTCGGTGCATTGGTTTAATTAGTGCGTAATACCATTGCATAATTCCATTCGTCAGGTATTTTATTAGTAATAGTTCTTTTCTTTCGAGGCCAATTTGACCGTTTTAACTCCAATGAGAACGTGATTTAATGACTTACTAGTATGATTCAGTGAAACCGTCTTTCAAAACTCATCTATTACTCACATCATAGAGCATTTCTTTAAAATGAGTACCATTGCCTATTATTATTGAAAAAATGAAATAATGTTTGAAATTTGACGGAAGATGAATTTAAATAATATATATTTCTCACATTATGTTATTACGGACATAATGAATTTTATACGGCCTAAACTTCTATGAATACAAATCAACGACCCTCAGGCACCAGCTATATGCAACTTTAAATCATTTATTTTAGATATTTAAAATACAATAAAACATTAAAATTTTTTTTTCCATTCTATTTTGGAAATCGGTTAATATATTTAATTGGTTGGTGGTGAAAACAGGAACTCCAAAAATTATGATATTATTTTAATTTGAGTTTATTTAAAATTAATATTAAAAATTACATGATTGCCTCTGGAAAGGAAAATACTTAAAAACTCGCTAGGGATACCGAAATAACGATTAACTCTTCACGACGTTCGAGGAGTGGTTTTTACACTGTCCCAAAAATCCTTCCCTCTTACAAGTTCCCGAAATTTCGAGAGGTTAAATGGAACACCTTAGCATTCATATCATGCTCCGAGTGCTGCGGTCAAATTTATTCACCACTCATGTTTTTCTGACGTTCCCTCCGCCGTGAGTACGTGGAGGAGAAACCGTAGCGATCAGATAAGACGAATCCACTCGGGAAAAATTTTTCGAAAAACCTGCGTATGAAAATGGTCGTTTCGGCTTTGGAGGAGGGGTGGGTTTGGGAAATGAGGTTCTTAAATGGCGTGAGGCCCAGAGTAGACCCACGGGTACGGCCCGCAACACGCCCGGCGAGCACTCAACAAGGAAAAACAGCTACGAAAAGCGGCAGATGACGACTGTGGAGAACCAGTTTTTTTTCTGGGGAGGTCTGGACTAATTACAAATGTAGCAATGAGGGGCGGAAGGAAATGGAAAAGGTCTAAGCTCATATATTTTTGGGCGATCAATTAAACCGATAAAGTGTTGTTTTCACAGCCAATGGGAATCCTTACTGTGGGTAACGAGCAGGTTTTAAGCCTTAATTATTCCGACGGCTGTCTTGGAGCTATTCTCGAATAATAAAAATCGAAATATATGTGTGTGTATATATATATATATGTATATATATACACATATATACACATACATATATATATATGTATATATATATTATCTATATATACACATATATATATATATATATATATGTGTGTGTGTTTATATATGTATGTATATACATATATATATGCATATACATAAATATATGTGTGTGTATATATATATATATAAATATTTAAGCATATCGTGAAAAGGCGTTAAAATTATCATTCCACAATCTTATCATAAGCTCTCAATTTATTCCTTAGGATTCCGTTTTTGTCGGAAAGATAGTTTTCATAATCGTCCCAGTAAATGTCATCCATGCAGAGAATGTGTGGCGTTTTTCGTGCGAAGAGATGTTATTAGCGCGAATAATTCTTCTTTTGAGCACATCTCATGACTTGTTGAATATTTTCCAAGAATTTTAAGAAGACCCCCGGCTTTGAATTTCTTTGGGATCATGGTTGCAAGTTAAATAAAAAGCGCATTCATTCGTTATTATTTTAATAAAAACTCGTTTTGAAAAATTGTCGGCAGTTGGTTCTTGTGGGATTTTACCCAGAGCGAAATGAAATGGTTCTTTTCAATACGACTTTAAAGAAAAAAATGTTTGTAGGGATTTCAGACGCTTTCTCTTATGATTTACAGCTAATTTTACGTTTAAATCTACTGTTGAAATTTTGATAATTACTCTCAATATTGAGGCTTATTTAGACTTGGTTATTAGAATCAGTAAAATATTTATTCGCTTGCAGAACGAAGGTATTTATTTAATTAAATTTTTCATATCGATAAATAATATTTTTATAGTTTGGTAAGGGCTAAAAATGTCATGGCTGAATTTCTGGGTAACTTATGCCCTCTGTAAACTCTCTTCTACCGTTAAAACATACAATTTATCCCAAGAGATATAATTCTTATGATTATTATTTTTCATATAGTAGCTAAGTTAGTAATTGAATTTTTCATTCCGTATTAAAAATTGTTTATAATATTCTACGACTTGGTTTTAATAAATACTTATATATATATGCCAATAATCTAGTTATTCTATCCAATCCGGAAACACGTATTCTCGATATTTATTTCTATATGTCATCACCAATAGAGATTGTGGTCTCTCAACGATCTTTCTGGAATTCTGGAAAGCCCACCATTTAAAAAACAAAGGAGAATAATACCATTAATTTCTCCATAAAAACATATCGTCATAATTAATACTATGATTATCATTTAACGTGGTCAATAAACTCAAGTAACTTGGATATATCATTTTATTTCCATTTCACTGAAAGATATCCTGCATTCAAACAAATACCTATGAGTACCAATTATTGTAATTATATGCTACATATGGTTGGCCTGAATATAATTACATCCCCGTATAAGTAATCTAGTTAAATTCTCTGGAGTCTCTGGAATTGTAAATCTTGTTCAAGATTATATTGCAGAATAAAAATTAAATTAATATTTAAGTAGTCCTTTTAATATTTAAGTATCTAGGATCTTACGCTCAAGAGGAGAGTTAAAATGATGCTAAATAAAATGAATTTTCGTTCCATACATATGAACTGTGATAATTTATTCTAGGATTTTATGCATGCAATTATACCCAGGTCTCTGTAATTTGAAACCAATTAAAACATGGAGGTTAATTACGTGTAATGCTTTAAAATGAGTTTTAATTAATAACCATATTGCTACAGATCATTAAAACAAGGTGCATGAAATATTATAAATATTTTTATTGGGTCATAGAGCACATCGAGACAATTATGATGGCGAGGATGTTAACTTCAATTAATTCATCTTCATAAGATAAAATTATAGCGATATGTACAATTTACTTAAAATTAGACACTGTATATGAAGTAAGTGGAATAATGTATTAATTAAATTAATATGATCGAAATCTTAATTCGCCTACATATTAATTGAATTTGTTGGAAACTAAATCCTTTATGATAGGTATACTATATATCAAGCCATTATAACTTTAAAAATATACACCACCGAATTTTTATATGTTAAGTTCCTAGAAGCGATAACTATCAACTAGACGAAGATAATTTAAAGATTGGATTTTATTAGGTCAGTCTTAGGTAAACTGTCTTCGTTCTAATTTAAAGCTTTTAGCACACGCAAATGTACGTGACTATATTTTGGTACTTTCTAGGAAATACATCAACCTGAGATTACGACTCCATCCTAAATCCTTCAAAATATCTTGGTATGAAGGTATTATATGTTTTTCTGTAGTTTTAGAAATTTTTCTGAAATATCCTATATATGATTTATGATTTTATTAATAAAGAGTATCACGGATTGTTTTGCCAAAGGAAAAGTGCCCTTAGAAACAGAGCTGTAATTCTCGTTTATTTGGGAAATTCTCCGGAGAAAAACGTCTCATCCCGCCCACTTAGTCGTGAAATAGGGAGTGGAAGTAAGACATGAGTAAGGACCCTTATAAATGAATAACTACAGGGGAGGAAGGTGTGGAAATGCCGAGGGAAGTGAAAGGGAGGCAAGGGGCGATGGACCGGTTGCGGTATTTTGGGACGTCCATTTCAGGGACCGGTGAACATCTGGTGAGGTTGAGGAATGGCGAAGCGGCGTCTTCTAAAGTAATGAGGGGAAGGCCTCAGGAATGGACGCTCTGTACGCTTTTGTTTCCTCGCCGAATCCCCCCCCCTCCCCCCACCCCCCACCCCCCCCCCCCACCAAACTCCCTATACTTCCCTACCCCCCCCCCCCACCAACCCCCTCCGCCCGCTCACTCTCACCAATGGGGGAGAGGTGGATGGGGTAGAGCCCGTTCCCCTCCCCTCCATCCCTCCACCCCTCTTCCCCTCCCTCTTCTTCTTCTCTCCTCCACCCATCGAAGTGAAGCTTCGCGTGACATACCTAATCTGGGCGTACATAAGCATATCATGAATTTCGGATACTTCATCGCTACTATTTTTCTGCAATAACTTTTTTTCTCACTACTACGTCATTCATAGTTCGCACTGACTTTTCATTATTGACAGCCTCAGCATGTTCGACGAAGTAGATAGGATTTGAACAAAGTTTTATTTAAATCCTATATACTTCTGCTCTTTATGGATTCCCACAAAGTATCGGCGTCCACCATCTACTAACTTTACGCAGCATGTTCCTTTAAGTCCCAAACCTCATTCCCGTGTCTTTGTTTGAGCGAGAAAGAGAGGGTGTATATAAGATCCTGTCATGTTGGTTTCTAAGCCAATGGGTATCAGTCTGTCAATTCCCTCGAGTTTTTTTTTTCACACAATTGCATTTTCAACATGTTCAATGTATATAACGAACATGTACTCTATTTAGTGACATCTTTTTAAATCTTTTACGCAATTAAAATATTGGTTATTGAAAAATAAGTATATTTATACATATACCCCACTTTTGATGATTAGTTATACATTGATAAAAAAAAACTTTTTTGTCCCCCTTTGGTCAAAATGTAGGACTTTATCGTTATTGTGGCGTGCGGACCTCGGGGATTGAGGGGGTGAGTAGGTAGTCGTGTCTGGAACGCGCTGTGGTCCACTCTTGTGTACGCGATTTCAAACTAAGCTCACTTCTACTTATCATTTCAGTTTTGAATAAATCATATTTTTTGTATCACCGATTCACTAATTCGAGCATAGATAGGTAGTAGCAAGGCCAGGCTGAACATCAAGCTAGAAAAGAATACATTAGAACAGGTAGAAAAGTTCACTTATTTGGAGGAAGCATCATAGAAGAAAATGGACGTAAAGCCATGGATATCAGACGAATGATTGCATTAGCAAAGGAGACCTTTGCGAAAAGGAAGGAGTTGCTAAGCGGGACCCTAAATAAAGATCTGAAGAAAACATTAGTAAAAACCCTAATGTGGAGCGTAGCACTATATGGATCCAAAACCTGGTCCATGAGGAAGGATGATGAGCATAGAATGGAGGCTTTTAATATGTGGGTTTGGCGACGGATGGAGAAGGTGAAATGGACAGAGAGGAAAACGAGTGAAGACGTTTTGAGAATGGTATGGGAGGGTAGAATGTTGGGAAAGCTGGGTAGAGGAAGAAAGAGAGAATAGGGATATTGGACAGAATGATAGGGGGCAGGAAGTATGCAGATTTGAAGAGGGATTACAGTTCGATGTCCCGCGGCCAACCTGAGTTAATGCTCATCAAAAACCTACTTTAACCGGTAGATTACACTTCATCATCATCATTCCCTAATCACTTCAAATTCATAGTTCTAATACAGAGAGGAAATGGAACATTCTAATCGGGAATGGAAAAAAAATGTTTTTATTCACCAATATCCTACACTACGAAGCAGTTGTCATCTTCATACGTGCACTGCTTCAAACCTTAGCTTATTTGTAAAAATCACATCTTTCTCATCCCTAAATAGGACCTTAACTATTATTTTCAGCCCGTAATGTCACTTTCTCGCTAGTGAGAGTTACGAGAACTTGGGCCTTAAGTCAAACGCCTTCAAAAGTCGAGTAAAAAAATTTAAGAAGAGAAGAAATGATTTATTAAGAAAGAAGATGTAGCACTCTTCCACAAGATTTCCTTATCCTATGGAAAGGTGCTACATCTCCTTTCAATGTGTGTTCCTTTTACTACATCAAGCATGAATCTCTAATACTCATTTCTAAAGAATTTACACGGACAAAACTGATTCAACGTCTATTTATCAGTCACGGAAATGATCTGATACAAGCATGATTACCGTTTTGTAGAGACTTTAAGGATAAGTTTTCAATTTTTTCTTTGTGGTTTTCCCGAAAAAAATCTATCAATACAAACGTTTCTCGTGACGAGTGAGATTTGAAGTAAGAGCGAATTGGCATTACAATCAGGTGACTCCGATGCTTAGGCCTTTCATCTCCGGGCTATCGTTTTACAGAGAGAACCCCCGTTATGTGACATCTCCTTTGGTCATTGAGAGTGTGGTCACCTTCAACTTCACTCTGATCTCCAGTTGACGATTCAAAGAGGAGTGGTTTCCCCACCATTCCAGAAGGAGCTCACTTTTCTGACCTTATCATCTTGTAAAAGTGTTATCAGAGATCAAGTTTATCCTGAATGTAAAATTCATCCTCTGCAAATCAGTCGCCATACCAACCCAGAGGCTAGCTATTACTGCTGATATCTAGTTTCTTCATTTAGCACAGGTTAAAAAACACCCAGCTCGGCTCCCGCTCCCAAGATACGGGGATCAAAACTAATATTCTGCCTCGTCATATCCATCATCTTCATTGGTTTTCAATCAAAAAGATTGGTTTGCCTATCCCACTTCTCTACAAGCTATATCCTGTTTCACCTAACCTCCTCTTCAATCATTTGTAGTCTCTAACTCTAACAGCCTCCATTATCTGTTCCTCCGTAGTTATACTTCGTTCCCCCCATCCTACGGTCCCTTCCAATATAGTATTTTCTGAACCAGGATATGGATAAAGGATAATTTGCAAAATCCAGTGAAACAATATTTATTTTAATCAACAAATTTCACCACGGTATATCATCATCAGGATTGTAGAGTTCTGATTGCGCAACTGTGAATTGAAACATGTTGACTCAGTAAATGTTTATTTATTTCCATGTATTTTGCAGAGTATTCTTTCCATATACTGAAATGGAAATGCGCAAAGTCTCGGCCTCCATCCTCTCTTTCATATTTACTGAAATTTCACGCCTTCTTCTTCCTGTAAACGTAATTCGTGACCTTATCTCTTTATTTTTAGCCGGCTCTTCAGAGTACCTCGGCATTTTTTTATTTGGTGTCTCCATGTATTTTTCGCCTTCCTTCTGTAGAACCAAATTCTCATTGCTTCCGGCCTTTCTTTCGTCTGAGGATGGTGTTGTCCCGCGTTACTGGCGCGTTAGAAACTAAATTTCATATGCATCAATGTCTCTAATCAACATCTTCCTTATTTTCAGATCAATATTAATCACAGTGAGTATTTACATCTCCGGTATTGAGAACGGGCTATTATTCTGCACGTTAACACCCACTCGCTACTTCCGTGCAGGGGCAGCGATATTCTTCACCTGTTTTTCCCGGCGCACTTCCCTATGTTTTATTCCGCAATTGTTCACCTCTCTCTCCCGCTCCCTAGCTCCTTACTCTAGTTTTATTTTTGTTCATCCTAAGTTACATTTCCTCATTCCTTTGTTCAGGCAGGCATTAAAAAAATTTCAATCCAATGTGCTTTCGCCCTTCATCCCTAGTTGCTCAGATAGACGACTGCATTGGGGATTCAACACATGTGGTGGGCGTTTGTGATATGCGATCCTTTGTAGTATCAGAAAGGGAAAGAGAGGGGGGAAGAGAGAGAGAGAGAGGGAGGGAGAGAAAGAGGAGGGGAGAGAGGGAGAGAGAGAGGGGGGGATAGAGGGAGAAGGGGGGAGAGGGAGATAGAGGGGGAGAAAGAGAGGGAGAGAGAGGGGGATGGGAGATAGGGAGAGTGGAAGAGAGGGAGAGAGAGGGGGAGAGACATGGAGAGAGCTAGGGAGAGAATGAGAGAGAGAGAGGGGAGGAGTTAGAGAAGGAGAGGAAGAGAGAGTGGGAGGGAGAAAGAGAAGGAGTTAGAGAATAGGAGATAGATAAGGAGAAAGATAGGGAGAGAGAGAGAGGGGGGGGGAAGAGAGGGAGAGTGGAAGAGAGAGAGGAAGGGAAAGAGAACGGGGATGGAGATGGAGAGAGAAGGAGAGAGAGGGAGACGGAGTGACTGGGGGGTGGGAAAAGGAATCAGATATATATGGGGGAGGGGGGTTCCGGAGCGTGAGGGTTTTGGAAGATTTTTGGAAGCTGCCTCTCCTCCCCCCCAACCCACCACACCGCGCCTCGGGTCGAATTTCTCCCTCCTTTCTTCTCCCCACCGAATTGCCATTAAAGAGGACACGAGGCGTATCTAAATGGCCCCGGCGGGAAGTGAGGCAGAGAGCGAGAGGGGGCGGGGGGGAGGGGGGGCTGGGAGATCGATGGAAGAACAAGCGTATGCGTTTACCCACCCGTGGATTGGGCAAATGGGAGGTGGAGTGAGGGAGGGAGAGGGTGGGGGGGAAAGGAGGATGACGCGGGGGTGTAAGAGGCAGGGAGTGGAGAAGGAGGGAGCGAGTGAGAGAGAGAGAGAGGCTGTTGAACTCTTATTTAAGAAATTCCGACGGCCTCGCACGAGCGCCTCCTTTCGGGAGTATTGACAAAAAAGTAGAAAGAAATGGAGTGTTGTGGGGTGGGGGTTGTTGGTAGAGCGTACGCAAAGCAAGAGAGTAGGAGGGGGAGGGGATGGGTTTGGAGAGGGGGGTGGGATGTGATTTGGATAGAGGCGGTGAA
>WURS02010090.1:0-12401 GCA_011762765.2 Rhinocypha anisoptera | reverse complement strand
GGGAGAGAGAGGGGAGAGAGAGGGGGAGAGAGAGCGGAGAGAGAGAGCGGGAGAGAGAGAGTGGAGAGAGAGAGGGGGGGGAGAGGGGGCGAGAGAGAGTGGGAGAGAGAGAGTGGGAGAGAGAGAGGGAGAGATAGAGGGTGGAAAGAGAGAGTGGAGAGGTGGAGCAGGACCCGCGCAAGACATCCTCGTGTGAATTATTTAAGGGTTGGTGAGGGGAGGGATAATGAGGAGAAGACGCGAGGGTCTCTCACCCACACCCTCGCTCTCACTCACTCATCCCCTCATATTCTCCTACACCCCACAAAATACTCCCTTCTCGATCCCACGTAGGTTTCACAACATCTCCCTAACATAGAGAGAGAGAGAGAAGGGTGTGAGAGAGGGAGAGAGAACGCTCTTCGACGCGGACGGTCGAGTCACGAGATGCACGCGAACGATAACTGTGGCGAGGAATTAGCCGATGCAGAAAAAAAGGGCGCTGGCTGCATCCATCTGTCCCACTTCGCGTGGGAGGATGAGTTTTTTTCGTCCCGTCATTTTTTTTTTGTTTTTCTTTTCGCAGAGAGAGCCAAGAGGGATTCCGGGGAGCGGGTGTGTGTGTGTGCGTCAGTGTGTACGTGTGCCGGATGGAGCAGATGAAGATTTTTACGGCCCAGAGATTCCCGGTGGAGAATCAATAATGGAAGCCCTCGCCGTTTTTCCGTGTCGCCACGACACATCCCACATGTAAATACGGGGTACTGGTATTTGGAATCCCTCTCCCCCCCCCACCCCCCGGGTGGGGGGCGATTTTGTTGGATTCTAAAGCACCCACCAGAGGGAAGAGGAGCGCGAATTCTGCCTCCGCTAGGAACTTGAACGTGAGGGGGGAAGAGATATCAAAATTGTTGTCCGAAGGGAAAAAGATTGCTATTCACGTAGTCCCACCGCAGATCGGTTGCCATATGCGATACGTTACTAAATACATAGCAACAGATTGCCCGTTGGTTTCTCCCTAACAAACGTAAACCTTCCATCTATGTATTTTGGGTACGGGATCACTCGCATTGATCCTTCCCTGCTTAACTCTCGTTTAAACGGAAGTCTTTACTTAAAATTTGAATAACTTAATTTTCGCTTTCATTTTCCATTAAATAACTGGCAGCTTTCCGAGTTTTGCCACTCCACGCACATGAATCTTCGTTTATTTCCTCCAATGATTTCCTTTTATCTATGTTAGATTGTTTTCGGGGTCTTCAAGGAACTAGATGCTAGAAACTATTGATTTATTGAATTTATCTAGGTGGTTTATATTGAATTATCTGTTTATAATGAAGGTCTACAAACCAAATTTCAAAATGAGAAAAGCTTAAAATGAATAAAAATCTGTAAAAAAAACACGTATGAAAACAAAATGTGGCAGTCGCGGAACTGGCCGACAGAAGTGGAACACTGTCTTTGGCGAATTAATAAATTATTGGAAAGTACCGTTTACATTGTGGTTACATAATGATATGCGTAAATTTAGAATTATTATTGACTTAATACATTAATCGGGTTATTCTTACCATACATATAACAATATATACAGATTACACATAGAAATTAATATAGTTTTTGTAAAACAATAGTTGAAACGCAGGATGCGTAGACGGTTCACGCGCATCCTCTCTCTCTCTCGCAGGCTACTAAGTGTGCACGCAATCGGAGCGCACGCTAATCGGAGCACACGCACATGCCGTCTCGCTGTTTTCCCGTTTTACTCCCCAAGTCATCGCAGCCCCACAGGCGCAGGCTGTATGTGCGCACGCACTTTCACTTTTTTCCCGTTTTACTCCCCCAAGTCAGGTTTTTGTTAAATGAGTCATAAGAAGTGTTCCACTTACAAACGTGTGTAATCAACCTTCTACGATTTTCAAAGGAATGTAACAGTGACATGATTGCTACTCATTGGGTGACAAGGGCGATTTAAAAATAGGTAAAACATTAATTTAACAACTAAATTATGGCAATTTGAATTCCTGAAAACAACAATTGCTTCGAAGTAACCCGGTGTGTACGAAGTTCGGCTAACGTACGCAGAGTTCCACGTTCAAATGTGACGTACGGCCCAATTCATTACAGAAAGGTGAGAACTTTCTTATATTATTGAAAATAAATTTATCCAGTTCGCTTTCCGTTAAAAACTTCGTCAGTCCGTCGGCTAATTGCAATTTAAAAATAGGCAACAGATTAAAAAGGAAGATTTAGTAGAATCCCTTCCCTAGTAGAAAACCAAACTTTAAAATATTATTACTTTCGGCTTAAGAACATAGAGCATAAATTTTTACCTTGAAATGATTTTGACTTTCGTTTCATATAGGGCGAGTAGAATAGTGTGCATTACACCTGAGGAACACTTCAATTACTAGTACGGAATCAAAATATATGAATAGTGAAAAATGGGTAATTTTTAAAAGAAAAGGGAGATATGCCGGAATAAAAAACGATTTTACAACTATTCTGAGGCTTGAGATTCTTTTTTTAATTCTGAAAATCACCATCCTCTTCTTATCATATTTTTCATTTATTGACTTCTATTTATCATTGGTATTTTGTTTCGCTATTATTGGTAATTTCATTGTAGGCAATAAGCGTACTGATCAAAATGAAAGTCTGTGTTCTAAAACCAAACTTTATTTTCTATTGATCCCTATGAAGCACTTGAATTAAGTTTCCCTGGACCAAACAGCGTTGAGGACTGCATTTATGTTTAATTAATATAAATTAGCTTTAAAAATCTAGATAGTTTCAACCACGCTCTCAAGCCGTGAAAAATTTCTATTTATTTCTCTTGAATAACCTCGCTTATTCAACATTTTAATTACCTAATCTAACATACTCTTAGAAATTTCATCACCTGTCAAATGTTTCTCCCACGTCTACTTTTTCTGTATTTCCCTTATTATTTTACGATAACTTACTCTAATCATTCACAATCTATAAAAGCATCTTTTCATTCAGTTTTACTTTCTTCACTACTCTCCAAATCCGTATGTAATCGGGCTCTAATATGAGTGTTTTCTCTTTCCTGAACTATAAGATTTCTGATTAATGTTACACGCGACACTAAAATTCTTGCCATATATTTCTATTGTTCATTCTCATCAATTATTACCATCTTTAAATGCTTAATTCAATTCTCTTTTTGTTCTTTCTCTTTCAAAATGCAACCGGAGCCACTATGGAGATTCATCTTAAATACTCCTCTCTTCCCGTACAGTTTTCTGTTTAACAATTCCCTTCAATGTTTCGTGAATGGCGTTACTTTAGTTGAATGATTTTTATTTTCACTCCTTAGGGTAGTATTCTTTGTATAATGCATATGTTAACAACTACAAACCTTTGAATAACCAGAGCCTGGTCATCCGCAAATCTGAATGAATTAATTACCTTCCCACCAACTTTCACCCCTGCCTCCAGCACTTTCTATCCCTCTGTAATCATTACCCCTGTAAATTTATTCAAAATGAAGTACGATATAAAAATATCGGTTTTGTTTCCATGTCTAACATTACCCAATTCGATTTCAAATAAGATATCATCACCTGGACTTTCTGACGTGAATATTGTTTCTAATAATATCGTTCCAATCCAAACTCCTAGTATTCCTTTATAGTTCAACTCTAGAATAATGGAAGCATTTTGTAAAAATATAAGGATATCAAATGTATTCAGAGTACAATATATGTTCACAACTTTGTTAATGATCACTATGAATTTTGGTGTGTAAAATTTCTCGAGGCTCTGTGTACGGCACATATTAACATTTAGAATTTATGATATCAAAGGGAAAACAGATCAGCTTATGAAATCGTTTGGATACAAGCAGAAACCTTTTAATGAATATAATTAATAATATTTCTTCTATTTGCAGAAGCTCATTAAGAGCCAGAATTCAGAAACAATTTCAACATATCAAGTAAAATTATTCAGGTTTAATGAGGGAGTTTAACAAAGAGAACGCCTTGTACTTTGGAGTAGAATAGACACATAAAAAATTTCGTCTTTGGTAAAAGATATTTACGTACCTACCGAATTTCTAGCCTTACGGGCTAGATACTTGCTAAACCAGGACATCAAAGGCTATTGATATCCCTATACAGCATTTATATTTCGGAGATATTTTTCAACGTTGATGTAATTCATTGTGTCAGTATGTGTTCGAGGGGTAGTGGTGTTGTGTTTGTCCAGATTTGCATGATTTGCCGGTTTTTCCAGACAGACATGGTATTTTCGACGATAGGAAGAGGTGTGAAATGGTGACCATAGTCGTCGAAGCAACCTATAAACAAAAATACTACTACTACTGTAATTCCTTGTGTAAGTATGTGCATGTATATGCATATGCATTAAATGTACATGAATTTGTATGTATATGTACACATATATGTATTAATATATGTATGTATAGCTATATATGCATTGTTTATGCTAATTAATTGTAGTATGTTATCGGAACCGTAATTTTTAGTAAAACTGTATACATTGAATATTGTATATACATTATGCATGTCTTTATAGTTGCACAAAATTATTTATATATCTAAGGAAAAATAAAAACTATCTTCTTTGGATTGTCTCACCACGTTTTCTGACTGTCCTTACATATGTTACTATCAGTTTTATTTTCCAACATTTGTGAATATACGTATATTGAAATATTATTAATATTCTCAATATATTGTTCATTTATGGCACAAACATTTATAATTATGTTAAAGAGAGGGTGGATGATTACGGATTAAATCTCGGGGACGTTTTGGAGCGAACAGTTAAGAGGTTTATGTACCTCGAAATGCTACAACAGTGGTCATATCAATTAGAAGCGCCTAAAGACAAAGACAACCAATCCGTGTTTCAACACAATTCAATGACAGGACAATTCGAGGCCTTTAAATTCTGCGTGAGTGCAGCTTAATCGAATACTCCCGCTGGGCCTATTAATTGTCTATTGACTTTGCGCGAGAAACATTTGCCACGACTCAAAGGAAATCCACACGTCGCTAATGCCACAATCACAGGAAGTTAATGAAGACTTCATTTTAACACAAAAACACACAGGTCGCGTACATTTTCCTCTAAATGGCTGTGATGACCTTGTACTGACCTTCCTGGTCATTGGATTAGATTTGCTTCTGGAGGTGACAATCTTTTTCTGCCGTCTCAATGTTCTCACTGACCTAAACACGTGTAAGTTTTTCTATCTAGTGGCATTGAAGGTTATGGGTTTGATCCACCTTTGACAAGTGATTTAGCACTAGTGCAATAAATGATCCAATATGCGGTCCGCTGCTATTGATGGTCGGAAAGGGTGTGGCAAGAAGTCTGGATCCATGATTGACAGACGCCTGTCGAGCCACCAAGGATGTAGTACATGTCGAGCAGTTGTAATCTACTTTCAAAACTTTGTGGATATCCTAAGTTTTGTGACTTTCTATTGCAAATTGTTTAGTTGTTAAAAATATACCTATAGTTTTGTTAAATGTTAACTTTGATGAGATAAATGGAATGTCTGTCCCCAAGAAATTGATGTGATGAACAAATGCCTCGGAATCCGATTTAAATACTCCTAGTTTATTTAAGCGGTCGGCCATTTAAGTAAACGGAGGCGTTCAAACTTTCATATGTCAATTGAATTATTCAAGTAGAATAATGATTAAAACCACATCTAGAATTTTTTTAATGCAAAAATAATATGGGAAGTAAAAATCGGAATATCTCCTAAGTTTTTCAGTCAATGGTTTCTTCAAAAATTTTAGAAAGCCCGTAAAAAGGCGTTAATTCTGAGCTGTTATGTGCCCAAATCGGGTTGAGAAGAGGGCGGGGAGATTCACGTTCAAATTTGATTCTAGGCATTGCTAAAACTTGTTATAATAACTGTACCGAAGTCAATTTTCAGATAATGCACTTGATATAGGTTTAATATCCGGAGATAATTATCATTTCCAAAGTATCTTAATAAATTTACAAATGTTACTGCTTTTTCTATTTTTTCATACTACATTTTTTTTGGAATTATCGCATCACTTTTCTTTTCTCTGTTTACATTCTATTCTTTAAGTGGGTAAAATATAATTACTGCCAATTAGTTCAGTTCAACATTACGGGGATAGATCTTCTATAACGTATAAAAGATCCATTTATTTCATTGCATATTTCCCATTAGTACCATCCGTTTGATGGTGGTATTATTGAGTTTCTCCAAATGGATCACTCTACAAGTACACAGGATCTTTGAAAACATTTGCTGGACTTTTAGTCGGAATTCACTCATATGAAGTATTATTCACTTCGATTCACTCACAAGGACTCAGGAAAAGTTAGAACATACGCACTTGCATTTAAAAAATATTTCATAATATAATTCTATTTGAATAATGCTTCGAAAATTATGTATTTATCAAAATGCAGTTATCAATAAAGCGGTTTCTAGTTTTTCTAATAACAATATTTTTTTAAAAACAGGTTTTTTATCACATCTTCTCTTGTAAATATCATTCGCGTCCGCATTTATGCGTTTGAATACCCACACTAAGATTTTATTATATGTTTATATCTCTTGCGAATTTTTATAAAATGTAACTCTGAGAATATTGACTTTCCTTTAGAACGCTTCTGCTTTGAACAATATATTGCCCTGTAGGGACGTAATACACCGCCAGAAATTTTACGTTCCTGATAACTCACTATATGACGACCCACGTTGATAACGCTGAATAAAATTTTATTACATAAGCTACAGAATATTATGATCCCCCCTCAAGGGGTTTATCCACTATTGTGAAGGATTTAATTTACCTTGTCCCTCTCCTTCCCTTTCTTTACGGATTATACCGTTACGTGTTCCGTCTTTCAAAGGAAACACTTTTTTCTTTCCTCTCAGGGAAGACCTTTTTTGATTTATAGCCCGAGTCTTCTTTGAGACGTCTTCATCCTGCATTCTTCCTAACAGTCTCATCCATCTATATTTATATTGTATCCATCATATTAATATTTGTTCCTTTATTCTTTTTATTTTGAATTTTATAACAGTTTTGAAAATTTTTTACCGATATGAAAAACGGAATCCTTCACGGGAAAAATGTATAAAAGAACGAAATTATTAAATGGAAAAAACACATCACGATGACCATCATTTTCACGATTTGTTGAATTTCATGAAAGAAATAATGCTCTCAACTATTTTTGTGACGAGAAACAAAAGCACTACTCAACCTAAATAAAAAACATTCTGGAAATATTTTGATTTAAAATTCAATATAACTTTCATACAATTATTTTAGTGCTGATTTTAATCTTCAAATGAAATGACGATATAAATAATTTCATTCTAATTATGGCAACAAAGTAACAATAATAATAATGGCTTTAAATTTCCCATTACAATAAATGTGTATCAGCATAAAGGTAATATATTTTGTAACCAAGTCATTATAAATCATTGAACCGAAATAAAATACAGAATAAAATAACTTTAAAATATATCTATTGTTCATAATAATATTGTGATTACCCGTCTTGAAAATAACCCAAAGCGTTCATTTAAATGAAATAATGCTTTCACAGGATTATGGATGCGAAATTAAAGGAAGAAAATTCGTTAACCGGATCTCATGGGAACTCTTGTAAGGGTCCATTTACGAATTATAGGCTATTTCATGAATTGTAGAATTTTTTTAATCACAACGAAAGAATACTCTTAATTTTATCGAATTTTTATTCCATAGAATCTGGAAATTAGTTTATAAATGGTCGCTTGTGAAAAGTATTTTACTGGATATTTTCAACTGAACTACGACTGTAACAGATATCTCTGACATTGCCAACCTCAGTTGTGCCAGGGCCAAAGCTTCTAGGCGCTTAAATTATCGTTTCCTAATAAAGGTATTATTACAATAAGGTATTGAGTTGTAGCAATTTGCTGTAAAATAGATAATCATTGAATGTTTGAAACACAGGTTTAAAAAATACTTTCGAATAATTTAATAAAGTGTAAAAATCAAGGGGTTCGATATCTCCAACGCGTGAAAATTAGACTAAGGAAACAACGACACACATGATTTCTGATTTTTCTGTTCGTCGGATGATCAGAAGTAAGTCATGAGCTTTCTCTTGAAAATTGAAAAAATACTATCATCAGTAAAATGTGTTGCAATAGAACATGGTGTGTTATTTCGTATACCTGTATACCTTAATACTTGAAGATTCACTCAAGGCATTGCCAAAATGCGAAGACAATTCAAATATTGTAGTTAATAAGGAAATGGATAGAAACACTCAAAATGGCCAGCGTGTATATAATGAGGGGGCGTGCACACCAATATATAAACCCAATACTCCTATTCCATCGCACATTACCCATTGCCCGTACTCATTACCCATTACACATTACTCACTGCACATTGTACATTGTCTTCAAGATGCTATCGCCGCCAAGACTGCCCCGATGTACTTGTTACGCATATGAGTGTTCCCTATATTTATATCATGTGTATTATTACAAATGCAAGAAGAGTATGGGAAACTCTAGGAATCATGGAAAAATTGGCTCTTTAGGAATTTACTGAGTCTGTTTTTTTGGTGATTGGTCATATTTGAAAACCAGCTTCCATGTTGTATTGACAAACATTGCAAAATTTCAATTTGATTACCAGCTATGTATGCAGTGACATGAGTTATGCTCCTGGACAGAGAAGTGCGAAATTAGATGATAGAGAATAGTAGTGCAGAAAAAAGCATGAGGAAGCACGTCATTCTGCATTATTCTCATAAAGAACACACATTGTGTGAGCTAGATAGATTGAAGTTATTAGTATTAGTTGTCAGCCGTTTCGTAAGCTTAGCGTAGGATTTTATTGTTTTTAGTTCTCAGAAGTATAATTCCTGATTATAACATTTCGGATCAGTGTATCAATAAAAAGATCTCTTAATCTAGAATTTGCATTCGTATATTTAAAGTTTTAACCTAATTAATGTATCCTTTATCATCATAGTCATCTTCATAAAGTTAGGAAGAGGTTTGTTTTATAAAAATACCTCAAATTTACCAAAATAGTCGATGAAGGGCAATCTTTCAGACAAAATTTGCAATAGTTAAAAATCCCATGGATCAAATATAGCATTTACTTTTGAATTGATAACGCACGAATGATTTAATACGCAACGTAAGCAAATTTTCTGTATTAAAATTAATTAAATAATTGATGAAATATTACTGATACGTCATCTGACTAAGAAATAAATGGTAAGAAACGGCATTTAAAAAAAAATGTTAATAGTTTTTAGAATAAAAAATAGTATTTTCCGTTACAGAACATGAAATTTACCGCAAATTAAAATGACTAGAATTAAGCATGGAAAACGAAGATGATGGTTTTTTTCTTTATCAACAGCGAAAATAGATTTCCGGCTTAAATAGAAATATATAAAACATGAGTTTTCTTTCACAATTCTTTATTTACTCGTATTAAAGGTTTGTAATTTTCTCCTTATTTTTCTAATTGTGGTAGACTTTTGACAATCTTTTTGCTTTGGAAGCATCAATCATGCCTTGGGTAGGAACTGAAAATTGGGTCTCAATTCACATTAAAGCCCTGAAATAGGTCTTACTTCCTATAACCGTTGTTGGAGGCTACGAACATGCGAGAGAAGATAGTTCCCCCCCCCATCACATACTGATAAAAGGGATATATCGTCCATGCAAATTGTGCTCAGAGCCTACCCATATTTAGTGCAATTCACGGGCTATATCAATAATCGGATCCAGCTACGATTATTGAGAAAACCGAAAGATTATTCCACATACCCTTAATGGTGTTCTCGTTAACTGTCTCCTATGCTAACACACGAATCCGAAGCGGATCAAGAGTTATCTGTTATAACTGCTCGCTGGTTCACATTAAAACGGGGATGGGGTTAGATTTGCCCATTTTACGGATGGATGGCAACTGACAAGTTGATCGATTAAATCCAGTCACGATTCAATCGCCATAAGCTTTCATAAAACAAGATAGGTCGCCTCCTAAAAGATTACAGAGAAATACAAGGTTAGTCCAATAAAGAGTGAACAAAAATTTTTTATTTACACCATTTATAGTGCTAGTGAAAACTTCATGAGGAACGCTATGACGGCCATTTATATTTTAATTACTCTTAAATAAACTACACCTAGGTACTAAGCTAATGCTTTTTTCAGAAGACAATGTAAATAGACTAGAATGAGATACACGTATCTGTTCACATGGTCTTGTTTTATTTATTTTCAAGACTCGTTTACTTGTAAGAGTGATATAATCACCATGATGAATACTCGAGTGAAGAACATAGATTCTAATGTAGATAAGGAAATAATAAATATTTAAAATAAGGCAATCAGTCCATAAGCTAGAGGGATAACTCTGTTTTCCCTAGACTTTTCCATGGAATATGTTTACACGTTACATTGATATTGGATGTCGTAGCACGAGCAATTATAAAAATTTCAAGGTTAGTTTTCACTTGTTTTAACCCTGTCTCGTGACATGCTGTGAAAAGCTTGAACTTTGAACAAGGTGAAGGTCTTAAGGATGTATTGGCTATACAACCCTAGTCAAAAGTTACTGATTCGACACCAAGCGATTATCGGGCTTTTTTCTATATTTACGAAGAGCATCTGAATCTAATTGATTTTAATTAGTTGTTATTAGTACTTTATGTATTTTTTAGGCAGATGGATTCGATGTTTACATCAATATTAAGCTCAATGGACCCTCTTTTGACTTCCGTGACCAACTTGGACTTAATGGACTTGAAATATCGAAAATTGTATAGCTCAAATTTTTATTTGTTTTATTGTAATTATTTCTTTAAACTAACCGATATGTTTATAGGAAACAGTTTTATTGTTAAACTTACTTATTTTAGGATCATAAATGAAAAAAACAAACTGATTTCTTATGCCATACATTCTGGCAACATCGCATATTTTCATACGTTGTCAACACTGCACTATGAAGGTGGACGCTAACTCGTCAGTTTTTTCTAATGGAAATAAAAATTCGTCGTTTTAGCTATGAACAATAAAATGTATTGTACTTATTATTAATTGAAAAGAAATGTCGAGTGATTACTTTTGGAAAGGACTAAGAATGTATATCAACAAAGGATATCACAGAGTCGAAATGAGTGCGACATTGACTTGCAATTGGAGAAAAGCATGGAGTAGCTGCCATTTATTACAAATATTTCGTGTACTATTCTCTGATTGATTGTTTTTATTTTCGATATCAAATTATAACACGCTTATTTATTTCCATTAAATAATACAATGGTTTCTCATTTTTATTTAATTGTTTAATTTTCCATTAAAAGTTGTAGAATCACATCAAATCAGCCATATCCCATATGATTGTATGTTAATTTCAAACTTCGATATCTTTCGAAAAATCTTCTGAATCGTTTTGAAATGTGGCAGGTTGGTTGCTAATAATAATTAGAAGATCCAACAAAAGTTTCCTCGATTGGTATTATTTATAATTGTAGCCAATACATCCTTTAACTCTTGCAAGGAATAAAAGCAAAAGGGTGTGATTGCGTAACTTGGCTTACGTACACATTGGTTAAGCATCGTATTTTTCTCTGGTGATTTCGAGGGATTAAAACCGATCCTGGAATATATGAGCGTAGGGCCGAGACCGGTGGTTCCGGTGCTAACGGAGGACAATATTGAAAGGGGAGGTACTTACGCTGCGATTACGGTCGCTTCTATTGATAGGGGGTCTCTCTGAACACCGCGGGGGAGCACGAGACGGTTCGCAGGGGAGGGAGTTAGGGGGGGGGGCGCCTTCGGGGCGAAGGAGGGTGGGAGAGGGAGCGAGGGAGGAAGGAGGGAGAAAAGAATTAGGATGACAGTCCTAAGGATATGATAACGGAGGATATGACGATGTGACTTTAGAGGAGGACAATTGATGCTTTTGTGTTCATCGAAAATTTTCCCAAACTTATTCACTAGAATAATAGGCCTCAAACTCTTTAAATTAGTTTATAATTAAATTGTAATTATGAATACTTCACATAAAACATGAATTACACCTCTTCAGTCCCGTCATATTAAATAAACTCTCTATTCCATCTCTCATTTATCTCTGGAAAAAGGTATCGTAGTGCTTGATATAATGTTTACATCATCTGCCCGCATTCTGTTTCAGTAACAATTTTTAGAATTATGGTTTACAATTATGATATTCGAAGTTAGTTACCGAAGAGTGAAAGGTTGGAGCCGCGGAGAACTGAAAAGGACGGCTGTATATCGAAAGGTGGGTGGGAGCGAGAGTGTGTGCGCGCGAAGGAGGAGATAGCGAAGAGATGGAAACGAGGATGGGTCGGTGGTGAAAAAGATG
>WURS02010079.1:0-12402 GCA_011762765.2 Rhinocypha anisoptera | reverse complement strand
CAAAACCAAAAAAATGACAGAACTTGAACATAGAACAGAGGAAACCACGACCATATTATTCATTAATATATAGGAGATTTTCTTTATTTTCTTTCACAGTTTGACCTGATTGCACAGAATCTACGGCACAAAACGGGATTCTCCCTAATCAACGGACTTCGAATTGATACCAACGCTTATTTTGCTGTAATTTTTCCATTCATCACAATTGCATCTTTATCTATTTTTTAAATTTTTACTTTATGTTCTGATTTTAAACATTTTTTTTCATTCCTAGGCAATCTACGCAATCAACGTTTTCTTCTGTCTCATTTTAAAACAACGCATACTCTTGGAATAATTGTTATTTCAAGGAGGAATATTTATTACACATGAATTCCTATTTATTTATTTATATAAAAAATAAAAACTTTTTGTTACAATAAAAATGCGTAATTGATAGTCCTCTCTCTCTCTCTCTCTCTCTCTCTCTCTCTCTCTCTCTCTCTCTCTCTCTCTTTCTCTTTCTCTTCCACACTCACTTATCTCTCATTCTCACTCTTTATCTGTTTTGAGTCAAATCACATGACTGCTAAAATGGGAGTTTGTTTACGTGTTTAGGTTTATCCCAAAAGTGTTACCTTTGTCACTCAATTTAAACCACATTTCACTATTGGTATTGCTGCAATAACATTTGAACTTGTTACTTGTTAACATTCTAAATATTTCATATTTTTGGGTGACATTTGCCCTAGACTGATTATTTTGTTTCCACGAATGAACCAATTCTTTGCCGCACAAGACTAGTGAGCCAATTTCAAGTTGATCAAAAGTGCCCCCAAAAATGCCTGCCAAAGCTCAAAGTAAAGCTTCGCCGGTGAAAAGCATGAAATCTGCAAGTTCTTCAAAGAGTAACAAAAATGCCAATAATAATAATAATAAGAAAACTAGCTCAGCTGCTAATTCATCCAAGACATCCAAGAATGACAACAACAAAACGGAATTGTCGAAGCAAATTAACTCTGTTTCAAATAGAACTAAAAAGACTGCAAAGGATAAGAATGAAAATAGCCCAACTAACGCGTTTGTAGATTCATCAAGTAATTCTAGGGAAAAGTCTACATTATCTAAGACAACCAATTCGTCCAATGCTTCCAATTCGTCCAACTCTCCCAAGATAAAAGTCACGCAAAATCACTCAATTACCGTCAAAATTAACGTTTCCGTAACCAATACGGTGAATAATACAAAAGTAGAATTAAAGACAAAAGACAAGAAGAAAAATCCCCTTGGTATTCAGAAGCAAATTGAGGGTGCTGTTGAAAATTCACTTAAAACTGTAAGTGGAAAACAGGACAAAAAGCCAATTAGCAATGTTGCAAATTCAGTCAAGAAACCTAAAAATTCTGAAAAAGTGTTGTCAAAATCACAAAAACAAGTTAAAACGGCTAAAAATCCAAAGCCAAAGTCAATTCCTGTTACACAAAAGCCAACCAGTGTTGCTATAAGTTTATCCAAAGTATTTGAAAATTCCAAAAAGGCTTTGCCAACTGGACAAAAGAAAACGATCACTTCCAACAAAGTTACATCTAAGACTTCTAAGTGCACCAAACAACTGGTTTTGGAAACTAAACAAAAACAAACTAGCATCGTTGGTACTACTTCTAAAACTTCTAGCCATGTCAGCAAGAAGGTTAGTACTCCTGCAGCATCTAAGAAAGTCAAAAAGAAGACTTTGACCACTAAACCCAAACAAACTAAACCCAAGACTCGTGTTATAAAAAAGAAAAAGGTTAGCACAGCTGCAAACTTATGCAAAGCATTATCCAAGAAGGTCAAAAAGACAACTTCGGCAGATAAACAGAAGAAAACAAGTACTTTAAGTAAAAAGAAAAAGAAGACAGGCACTGCTTTAAATTTAGCCAAAATATCTCAAAAGTTTAACAAGAAAGTATTGCAATCTACCCAGAAGCAAGCTGGAACTTTAATATTTAGATCTAAATACTCAAAATGTGCCAAAATCAAGGTTTCGTCAGCAACCCAAAGACAAGCTAGCAGGGTAACAAGATTGTGTAAGAGTATAACAGTAAAACAGAAAATTTGCACCAACATAAGTCGCAGGACTATTAAGACCAGAAGGGGTGCTATTCGTAGAATCAAGTACAAAAATTCAGCCTCGAAACAGGGAAATCAAATTCATGCACAACTATTCGAAGAATTTCTAGAATTTCTAAGGGGCAAGATAAAGGATAGAGTTATCATCTATACAGACGGTTCCAAGTTGGTACAAGGCACTTGTACCGGTACCGGGGCGGCATTTGTGGTCTACGAGAATGGCGAGGAGCGAGCGGGTGGACAATTTCAATTGCCAAATGAGTATACGACATCTCAAGCAGAGCTGTATGCCATTCAAATGGCGGTAAGCTACGTGGAAGAGAATCAAAAGTGCCATAGTGAAACAACCATTTTTTCGGATTCGATGACATCAGTGGAATTAATTCGAAAAGAGGACCATAATAATAATAATAATAAAAACCAAGACAAGTTGGTTAGGAAGATTCAGAAAAAGTGGAATTCTCTTGAACAGAGCTTCAACAAGATCCGGTGGGTCCCAGGTCATGCAAGAATCAAAGGCAACGAACGAGCGGATAAATTGGCAAAGGAGGCCGCTAGGTGCCAAATGGAAAACGATGAGATTATCGATGAACCTCGATTGTTGTCAACGTATAAAATGGAAGAAACAGCAACAAGAATAGTTGATAACACTACAGATAAAAAGTGGAGCAAACAGTGGGATACAGTTGAAAAGTTTGCCCCACTAGTACCGATTCAAAGCATTCTTGCTAAAACACGAATTGAGGATCTTGAGAACGTCCTAAACATCATATACAACTATTGGGCAACAAAGTGAAATTTTGATCAAAGTTTGAGTATTATATCTCACAAAAAAAGTATATTTTTGTGTGTGTTAGTTTCTCCTCATTCCTACTCAAATGCATTGTCAGACTCCTGTCGTACGTGCCGCTCTACTGATGATGCCTTACGATTAAGGGTTAATCAAGAAAACTGTGCTATGTAGCATTTATATGGCACGCTAAATTATAATTATAATGACTTTTTAAAACTTAATAAAATTAATTAAAATAGAAAACAAAAAAATAGTATTTGCTTGTACAAATTATTATTATCGAGAAAGATAGAGAGAAGATAGCAAGCAACTGCATTGAATAAGTCCGGCTCACTTTGATTTTGTTGACAAACGGTAACGCCATCTATGAACTATAATTGGCGGCTTAACAGTGAAATCCGTACGATTTGGTGGCGAGACCTAATATGTAAGTCTGTTCCGTATTAGGGCAAAACAATGTTAAAATTTCTAGTTTAACCCTTTCGCTCCCTACTGCGCTATCGGGACGTATGTGTCCCACTCATTCAATTAGCGATATAAGGCTTATCTTTTACTGATAATCGTTGGGATCGAAAGGGCTAAAAGAATTTATTGTAAAAAATTACTCGGTATTATGATTAATAGGAATTGGTAATAAAATTTATATATACTACAAAAACATTAGCAATAATCTAACCATTCAATAAAAATAACATCTTTAATAGAATAATGTGTACAATACAAAATAAATGCTTAAATCAAATCAATTCATCATATATATATTTAATTTTTATTCGAAACATTTGTTTGAACTAAGATTGAACTAAAATTTGAATGACTGACAACATTAAAGCCTCATCAATCAATAGTCATCTGACTCATCTCTTGTGACAAAAATCCGACACAAATAGAATCTAGTTCCGAAGGAGAGGAATGTAAGCTTTTTAAAATTCATTGGGCCGTCAACTTTGATTGTTGGCAAGTAAAGTTCGAAATACGTTCTTTGAGTGGTTCATCACCCGCCTCTTCGGCCAGTTGAAAAAAGTAGATAGAGTTGGCCAGGGTCAAGTTTTGGTCGAGATAACGAATAACCTTGGGCCATCGCTTCGATTCAACCAACATCCGGGTTCCATTGGTCGTGTGAGTGATAGAGTGGAGACAGTGGTCGCGTAGTGGGCCAGTGTTGGTCTTCATGGCCAGTTCCAGTAGTTCACCGGCTCTTCTAGGCACAATCTCGCCCACTGTACCAGTGTGGACGTAGCTTAACAAGGCAAAAACCGACACATAACTGTATGTGGAGATGTTGCATTCGAAATTGACTTTTCGCCAGGATTTGCCTTCGTCAAACAAAACGCAAAAATTTGGAAGAAGTTTCGAAACTATTTTTTTGTTTAGGTAAATTCTTTTCTCATCCTCACACCAACAATCGAAATTCGAGATGGAAGGATTATGAAAGTACGGTATGTTTGATAGATTGGAAACGGCCTTCGGCGACAGTGTTGTCAGTCCAGCAGTCATTGGCGTTTGGTTCAATGCCAATGCGTCTGCCATCGAGGTGCCCTCGGTGTGGAACACGTGATCGTAATACAAAGCCACGCGACCCGAGGCTAGCTTAAAACAATAGGACCACTGGACACTGGCCACTGCTTGCACTTGTTCATTCAATTCCGCTAGCACTTTGAAGCAAGGTTCATACTTCTTGTGGTATGAGTCATCATATGTTACAGGATCAATTTGTCGAAACACTTCCTTATTCTCTATCAAATCATTATCACCATAATCATCATCATACATAGATTCTTCATCTTCATCCGGGTTAATCGGTTTGAAGTAGCACAACCGAGCGGTGCCATCGGGACTGAGTGTGACCAAATCCGCTCCACCAACCGTGATCGAGACCACTGTAAGATCTTGAGGCAGTGGAATCTGGTAAGGATGAAAAATCTGCCCTCCTCGAAACTGTCCCCAGACGTAGATCTCACTTTGATCGGTCAGTGCGGCACAGTTAATGTCGGTACCGCCAATCTGAACCACACGTTTTCCCCGAAGAGCATCAACCATCTTCGGGACATGGACATCGGTTTCGGTTCTGGTTCGAGTGAACGATTCATCCTTGGCGAGACCAAGCTGACCAAACCAGTTGTTACCCCAGCACCAGACGGTGCCATCTTGGCGCAGGGCTGCAGTGTGAAAATCGCCACAGGCCACCATTGTTACATTGGTCATCACCAGTGGATTGTCCCTAATAACAAATCGTCGAGGATGGACAAACGGGCTGGTAAACGCTCCCCAGGTGTACAGTTCGCCATCGCTGGTAAGTACCATCATATACTTGATTCCACCGGCGCACTGAACCACGGTTTTGCCTTGTAACTCGAGCAATTCGATTGGCCCATTACCGTAGATATCAAAACCGCCAAAAAGATAGTACAAATCGCTGCCCAGTACATAGCACCTCGGTTCGTCACGCATCACCACCAGAGCATTGCACGTGTCTTTGACCACGAAAAACTTGTCCACTCGGCGCAGAAACTTCTCGCTAGCCAGTCTCAACATGGGCCAGTGCAATATATTGTTGGTTTGGTCCTTGGATAGCGCTAGATGAAAAACAAGTAGAACAGAGAGTTTGTTAAATATATATTTAATAAATAAATAATCAGATACAAATTTAACAATAATGATTTAGTAGTAGTGAGATTAACACTGAGTTGTTATATCTATCTAGTCTAACTCTGGAAAAGAAAATGAGACATATAGGCCTGTATTGATCTGTTCTCTTTAGGATTAACTTTGGAAATTTTAATTCAAGTTAATTGATACCAGACTGGTTTAATTGTATTAGAATATTGTTAAAGATATTGTTTAGGTTAAATGTCCCTTTAGATTTTAACCAAAATTTGACCCTTAGATGAATACGGGTCATAGTCCGAATTTGAATTGTAAGCATAAAAGAATTAAAAACGAATATAAGACTATAAAAATTGATTTTTGTTTTCATTTAAAAAACAATAAGAGATCTTAAACTAAAAAATAACTTGGAATAGTGTGAATTATTCAAAATAATAAATTACTTACTTTGAAGACATGACTCGGTGGTAATCGAATTCATGTTGGGAGAAATCCGGACGCGATGCAATTGGTCTTGAAAATATACAAGAAATAACAGTAGAGGTTTTTGTTAAAGTACTATTCGTCTTGTCAGTTTTAGACAGTTGATTAGTTGTCGTTGTTGTTGAGAGGTCAAGACATGCGTGGTATAGAACAGGAACACAAATTGAGTGTGGCACGTGGTTTGCCATGCCGTTTTTAAGGCAAGTGCCGCCTGGGGCCGTCTCAGTTGGGGGGACGGTGTTGTCCGTAGATAGAGTGCCAATTGCCAAATCGTCAATCTGAGGGCCCAAATTGGAAACAAATATTTAAATCAGACAAGTCCAAACATAATTTTTTTCTAGCCTGAAATATAATTCGAAAAAACCGAATGAGCCCGAAAACTGGAAATTTTATTATATATTTTTTATTATTATCATTTCAATCAATTTTAAAATCAACAAATCAAAGTTTAATGGGATATTTGTGTGTGTATGTGACCCGTTTACACTATGCTTAGTCATATGATATTTTTAAAATAAATTATTTATTTTGTACTTATAGTCACTAATAATTTACATTCTTTCTTTCGTGTTTTATAAGATTTGACTAGTTTCAAATAGCTTTTATAATAATAATAATAACAAAAATCAATTTATAATCCAGTAGTAAGCAGTTGCAGTTGTTGCAGGCAAATCTTTTTTTCATGGTATGAAAATTCCAGGAAAAAAAGCTCTTCCGAATTCTGCATTTAAGCCACGCCTTCCTTGTAAATTAATTGCCTGCTACAATATATATATGCTTTGTTATCCTGTAGAAAGAGGCGTCGCCTATCTAGTACTAGTTTAGTGTTGCTGCGAATTTAAGTGACATCACAGAGAAGCCACGCCTCCTTTGAAAAGTTTGTCTCTTTCAAACAAGCAATATTGAACAAACAATGCATGTGTCAGTACAGTGCTTTGCGATTGCAACTTCTCTTTGTCTAATGACTTCAGCATTCTTCACTTGTTTAACTATAGAAGCTTCAGAAAACTTTTGTTTATTAATTTGAAAGTTCCATTGCATCGTGTCCGATTTCAAATCATGAATTTGATTAGTACCGAGTCCTGTCTCCAAAGTAAGTGGTTGAATTGAGTTGAATTGAATTATCTACTGTATATTTATATATCTCACTCAAAAAAAACAAAAACAGATTTTTAAATTCCTGTGACATTTTTGGATTGTATCCACGACAAATAGGATGAAACTGCGATGTATCGATAACCATTTGGGTTGGTCTCAATGGCCACTGCAACCTGCTCCAGCTCTTCCGGGTTAGACTTGGAGGGACAAAGCACCGGGCCACCTTGGTTATGGTCGATATTGTTCACACCAAACACGGGACGAGATGTGAAGATTTGTGGTGAATCGGCCACGGATAATTCCAGACTCGTTTGGTGATTGACAATTTGCCTTTTGGAGACATCGGGCCAGCCAGCCCACCAACACTGACTGATATCGAGTTTCTCAACCGACTTGGCCAGTTTGACTGAAATCATGTAATTCTCTACACGAGTTCGATTTCCAAACATAACCAGCCCAATGTCATACTTGGCTCGTTCTGGACTGTCATTTTGGTAGTTTTTGGGTAGAATAAACTGGATTAATTAATTAAATTAAAAATTGCACATTTCAGCACTATTGAAAGAATCATTCAAGTAAACTATTTACTTACTTTATGTGCCTTTTTTATTGTGGTAGCGCCAAAATCCCGATGACTACTGTTCAAATGAAATCCGCCAAATACCGTTGCATTACTGGTATTAAACATCTCTCTAGATTCATCAAAACAAGTTATTTTTAGTCAATATATATTCAATTCGAGCCACTAACCCCGAGGAGGAGTAAAAACAGTGAGCTGCGGTGAGCACGTAGCGTAAATGGATCACTGATCCACTGCAACGTTTCTCCTCATTTTCTCGTTTAAATATTACAGTCACCAGGTGAGAATGAAATACATGGTCTTGTTGTTGAATCCATTTGTAATAAAAGGATACTTTGGAAAACTTGGATGGATGCTTTGTACCTCTTCCAACAGCAACAACAACAGCAACTTGATAAGGGGGAGACGATATGCCTGGACAAAACACCGGATTCCCTTTGTCTTCTTTGTCAAATTTTGTTGATGAAATAAATAAATTTGATTCAGATTCATTAAGTGTCACAGGGGTTTGACTTGGATGATAACTTTTATTGAAGTGTTCCATTACACATCCATTCATCTCGTACTGGTCAGGTGAACTAGGTATCAGAACCGGTGCTAAGTTGGAAAATCGTGTAAAGTTGATTGGGGTTTCGAGACGTATCAATCCAATGTCACACTTTGTTGCTGCACTCGCTTGAACCATTTTCGAGTAAAATCTATGTGGAATTAGCTGTAGTTGGAAAGCAACAAATATAGTAGTAATAGTAATAATAATACTATAATGTTTTTAACCAAACTCACTTTTGAGGCTTTCGATTCATACATTGGTTGAAATTGACCAAAACTATTTTTCTCGTACTCACTATAAACTGTTACTTCACTCGGAAGATAAACCTCCTTAGGTTTACTATAAAACAAGCTTCATTATTTATCATGTTTTCAATTAAAAAAACCCAATATAATACAAACCGTATAACTGAAGTGTTGAACATACAGCTTGCTGCGGTTAGGACATAGTTCTCGGTAATAATCGAACCACCGCATTGTTTACGTCGACCATTGCGAACAATACTCACAATCACCAAGTGAGTACCATTCACTGCTGGTGAGCCTGGACGAACGAGTGACGGTGGACGCTGTAACGGTCAGAGTTAATATATGTCAAGAAATTCTCAAAGTTGGTTTCTTCTGAAGGTCTAGTTTGGTGTCAAAATTACCTGGTGAGGTCCACTGTGTTGATGTCCTAATGGGTTATTTACTGATCCACTGGGTGAGCCGGGACGAACGGGTGACGGTGGACGCTGTAACGGTCACAAAGTTTAAAAAATAACAATATGTTGATATGTCAAAAATTTCTAGCCTTTCCCAAAGTTCCCGTTATTACCTGACGAGATCCACTGTGTTGGTGTCGTGATGGACCCTTTGCAGATCCACTGGGTCGATTCTCTGATGTTTCCCATGGACGCCATGGTTTTAATGATGTAGGCTGTACTACCATCGACAAGTATTGTTGAATCCATTTGTATGAGAGTGGAACTGAAGCATACATGGAGTAATTCTCTATATTGACAGCCACTACAGCCACCTGAATCTTATTGCCAGATGAGGTGAGACAAAGCACTGGATAACCTACATCGGTCTCGGTGGTCACCACGCGCGAACTGAACATCTCCGTTTGTCCCCATTGCAGTGCCACAGTGACTTGGTGCAACTCATAACTTGGTTCATTCCAGCCTGCCACCACACACTCACTGGAGCTGTACTGGTCTTCCGAAACCGCAAGTTTCACCATGTTCAAACCAGATGCAAAGTTGATTGAAGTCTCGAGACGAACCAATCCAAGGTTATACTTATATCGATTAGAATAATTTGACCATGAGAATTTATTGTGTGGAATTATCTATTGTTGGAAATTGAAACAAATTAGTATAGAGTCCTTATATTGGTGATTTTTGCTGTTTTATTGCAAAATCTATATTTACAAAAACTAGCCCTTGAAGCCCAATGTGTGAATTAAACCGTCTTACCTCAGCAACGTTAAATTCATATACAGGACTGAATTCTAAATCATTACTTCTTTTGTAACCTCGGATAACTTTTACATTATCAGCTGAGTGAATCGTTCTATCAACCAATCAATCAGATTAATCTTTCGGAATGAATGAACCAAAGAACAATACCAACCGGGTTATGTCGAACATGCAGTCAGCCGAAGTGAGAATCCAATTCTGGCTGATAATCGAACCACCGCATTGTTTCACCTGACCATACTGCACAACCACCAGGTGAGGATGAGAATGTATACTCACTGATTCACCCCGTAAGATAGATGTCACTAAGCTAACACTAGCTGCGAGAACCAGTGCCACCAGTAACACACGTTTCATCTTGTATTTTCCAAAACACAAACTTTCAACTACTGTAAATTGGTACACTTTAAAATATATATATATATACTATAATAATATTAGATCATTCGAATAAAGAAAAGTCGAACACAACAACTCATTTGGAAATTAAACAATTGTGCTGTGAGCAGATGCAAGAAACCTTAATTGAATTTACAAACCATGTCGCTCTACCGTTTAGAAGCTGGCCTATCTTTCTTATGACAAAAACCAATGATTAAAATTTAAATAATAAATTCTGAATTTTTAGAATCTGGGCAACTTCTTTATCAAAAGTAGTAAAAAAACTAACTGCATAGGAAAGTGGCCTCAAATTGCAAAACTCAAAAACTAACCATCCTTTTGCTTTAATTGCCTCTTAAAAGTGAAAGTTAAACTAGTAATTTTTAAATAAAAAATACCATCAAATTATTAAAACAAAAATCAAAAATTTAATACTATTGTAGAGAACACAGAAAAATCCAAAAAAAATTCAACATACTTTCTGATTGTGAATAATGCTGCAGTGCAACACTGTACTTTTGCAGCACCCAGTCCTGCTAGTGTGCTACGCGCCGTAAGTGGCAATCTATGACACTTTTCAATATGCACATTCGAACCATTTGGTTGCTAGCAATTGAATTGTTTTGCCAACTTTGCTTAATCTAAACATCTTCAAGGTAAATTTATTGACCTAGCTAGCCAGTCAGCCAGCAAAGTGAAAACATGACCTCGCCACTTGGCTCCGCCCCTTACGGAAGGAGCTCGGGCGAACTAAAATAAAGGGTACATTGAAGAACTGTTTTCTCAAGTAAGGGGCCGTACTTTAATTACGTAAGGGGTGGAGGTGTCTCATTTGACTCAAGCTTATTTGATTTAGAATCCATTTGTAATGAAAGGATACCATAGAAAACTTGGATATTTGATTTGTTCCCTTTGCAACCACAGCGGCTTGAACCATTTGGTTTAACGAAACTTTTGGACAAAACACCGGATTTCCTTGGTCTCTCTTGTCAAGTATTGTTGGCGAAGTAAGAAAATTTGTCTCAAGTTCATCAAGTACCACTGGAGTTCGACTTAGATGATAACCTTCATTGAATCTTTCTACTACACACCCATTCATTTGATACTGATTAGACGAATTACTTAGTTCAACACGTCTCAAGTTGGGATACCGTCCAAAGTCGATTGGTGTTTCGAGACGTATCAATCCAATGTCATATTTAACCAATGTTTTTCTGTCAACTATTTGAGTATACTTATGGCAGGGAATAATCTTTAGTAGGAAAACAAGAAATTTAAAATAATATATCACTATGACGGGTTACAATATTTACCTGCAAGCCTTTGGATTCATACGTTGGCTGAAATTGTCCACGAGCATTTTCCATATATTCGCTAGTAACCGTCACTTCACTCGGTTGATACATCTCAATAGGATGACTATGAAACAAACTCAATTATTTTTTCTTGTTTTCAATTAACAGTAGGTTATACGCATAGATTTACTGACTGCAAAACTTCGATGTGTTAGGTGCGAACTTTTGCCAGCATTCGTACAACTTACTGTATCACAATAGAAAAGAAACACAAAATAATACGAACATTGTATACGAAGTGTTGAACATACACCAAGCTGAGGTTAGGACATAGTTCTCGGTAATAATCGAACCACCGCATTGTTTACGTTGACCATTGCGGACAAAACTCACTATCACTAAGTGAATACGTGGTGAGCCGGGACGAAACGGTGACGGTGGACGAAACGGTGAAGGTGGACGCTGTAACAATTACAGAGTTAATATGTCAATAAATTCTCAAAGTTAATTTCTTATGAGGGTTTAGTTTGGTGATATTTTTACCTTGTGAGATCCAATGTGTTGGTGCATTGATGGATTTTGTGCAGAACCACTATGTTGGTGCCACGATTGGCCCTGTGCAGATCCACTGGGTTGCTGCTCAGCTGAATCCGTTGCTATGCTCGACAAGTGAGATTGAATCCATTGTTCAAAGGGAAAAACTAAGGTCATCATTGAGTAACGACTAACCACAGCAACCTGAACCATTGAGTTCGGCGAAGTGGGACAAAGCACTGGATAACCGTCCATTTTGTCTAAATCTAGTTGCGATTTGTAGACTTTATCTTCGTATTGCAGTGCCAGTGTGACTTTGTGCACTTCAGGATGTTTGACTGGTCGATTCCAACCTGCCAGAACACACTGAGTCGTAGAGTGGAAGTCAGTTGGACCATCTAGTTTCACCGCATTCTCGCTTGAATTTGCAAACTCATTTGACATGAGGCGAACTAATCCGAGGTCATATAGAGTTTGATTCTCCCGTTTCGAATCATTCCAGTGTTGCAAGTACTCATTGTGTGG
>WURS02010068.1:0-12402 GCA_011762765.2 Rhinocypha anisoptera | reverse complement strand
GTATAGAATGGCGTCCTTAGACGTCGATGCGGAGGTTGAGCGCGTGCGAGAAAGCTGAGGTGCCCTGCTCTCCCCAGTGGGGCGTGTCTGGGTCAGTTCTGGGGATTATTCTCTGGGTAAGTCAATGAAAGCGCCGCGGCCCCAGGCGGGGTCGTCTCCCGGGGCGAGGGCGGGGAAATGGCGAAAAATCCCTCGGGAGTGCCCGGCTCTCCCGATTTCTCCCCTGTCAAGACTAATCGGACGCCACGATCGGCAGGCCTTCCCCTGGGTTTTTGTTCCTTCGTTCGCCTTTGTTTTTCGTCGAGCTCACTCACCCTCACGACGGGAAAAATGAAAAGCTAGTGAGTCGCGAGCCCCGCACGCTGGTGTGGATCCGGGGGAAAATGCTTGAGCGACCTCGAGGTGTCCGGGGGAAATTATGGATCCGCGGATGTTCCTAAACGTTTTTCATTGAGGGAATCAATGACGGAATAAGGGGGGGGGAAGGTGGTGAGAGGGGGGTCTTTCGAGGGATGCGGAGAAGATCGTAAGAGATATGGATCGATGGTGGGGAAGATTATGGGGTTTTCCGGGATGTAGTGATTCCGTTCGGTAAAAAAATAATACGGATTTCGTGTGGGTAATACCATATTTTACCTCAATTTCGGGCATAATGAATGAAATTTTCCGAGGGTCGGGCGCGCCGGGGTCGCGGTTTATGCCCTTGGTCACCGGTGCTCTCTCGCTCTTCATAGCTCTTCCCAGTGTTCCTAAATCATTAATTTTTTTACGTTTTCTCTGACGTTCCGGGTCATCTTGAAATCTCTTAGGCCGTGAGCAGATAGATGAGTGTGTTGGGCTTCCGAAGGTCGTCCTTTGCGATTTCACACTGGTTACGTACCTACTACAAGATTTTATGGTGTCCTTGGGCGGTGAATCTTTCTGAGTCGATCCTCCTGGGGTTCTACTTTTCCGCTCGTAGCGATGTAACTACAGAGTTCATTTTTTTTAAATGTACGAGCCAAAATTCTTTCAGTCTCATGCCCCTTGCTCACGGTAAAATTTTTTGTAAAAACTGTTTTATAAAAGATTTTATAAAATCTTTTATAAAACGTTTTGGCTTGCTCACGATAAAATTTTTCGTAAAACTTGAAGTTCCACCAGCCTGCCATCTATGCCAAGTTTGATAAAACTCTTTTACTTTCAATGAGTTGATTTCCCCCTGTAGGGTAAATATTATACTACGACGGTTATTACTCGGTTCTTTATAGTTTTTGGAAAAATATCATCCCAAAATGATATAACACGAGCACTAGTAACAATAATTGCTTGCTCAGTTATAAGAAAAAAGAGAAAAAGGCGCTGTAGAAGAGGGCCATTTTTGTCTTTACACGTCTATGTCTTTATTTACCTATCGTATTTCGTGTTCATGTTACTAAGTTGCGTCGTTATAGCAAGGTCGTCTCTCATTGGTCGTTTTATAAAACAATTTTACGGAAATAGAAGCAGCTCTATTTCATAAAACCTTTTATAAAACTCAGTTTTACGAAAAATTTGACCATGAGCAAGGGGCATTACTATTTTAATCACTGAAAATACGTGTATAATGATATTGGCGTGTATATTAACATTTTTTTAATTTCTTAGGGACAAATATCATCCCTACGGGCGGGGTTAGTACGCTCTTCGAATAAACCAACGGTCGTAAGTTCAAGTCCCGCTGTGGGCATGGATTTTTTTTTTGTTCGTCCAGGTATTTCCTCGTTTGAGGGAGTGTTAAATGACCGTAGCCGTCGACGCACCTAATATAAAAAAATACTCTGGATGTGCCCTCCTCATGGTCTAAACCTAGACATTTGTGCGTTTTGATTACCCCTTGATGACTGGCTGGGGCAATAAATATCACTCCTGGTAGGGTCAACCCTAGGCCATGGATAGTAACTAATTAGTACACAATTTTAATGAAGGCTGGCAACCCTTACTGGCTGGAGTACTTCAATGTATGATGAGATAGTTCTTAAAGGAACTGATTAGTTAGAGGATGAAGTGACAAAGTGTGTGAAAGCAGTTATAACAAGATCGCAGTAAGTAGCATAAGGCATTGAAACATAAGACGTTGCAGTACAAGGCTGACAAACATAGGTCATTAAAATGACGGACTCGTGACGTCAGAGTCGCCTCGTCCAATAAAAACACACTAATGTTCGCAAGCTTTTCCACAAACAAGGTCAGAACCTTTCTATCCATTACCTTGGGTCAACCACGCTAAGTAGATTGAAGGGAGTCACGAAGTGTAGTCCACGCAGCATTTGCTCCTCGTCAGTGATTGCATTTTTGTTTATAGGTTGCGTCGGCGTGTGTGGTCACGTGAAACTTACTCAAATCATAGAAAGAAACCCACATTGTACCAACGCGACACCCATCACCTACTCGGGACTCGATCTCATTCGGTTTTTGTGTGTTGCTTGCTACTCGGTGAGGCACACGAAAAGGCGCGAGATGCCGAGTCGGATAGAAATGTTGGTGCCATGTTAAGAACACTATTGGCGAAGTCAACGGGGATATCACCCCAGTTAACCAAGATGTGGAAAATGCGGGAATCAAATAAATTAGTCGTGTGGAATCCAGTCCTTTTCATACTTGCAAAGTCGGCCAAAGAAAACCGCAATATTTCGAAACCTTGTTTACCTTTTTTGAGAGTTTAATGTTTTGCGTAAGGTTTAAGGGGTTAGGACATTGACATTTGCAGTAACGGAATATTCAGCAATCACGGAAGTGTTTCGAAAAAATTTTTAATTGGGCCCCAAGACTTTTTAACGAGGGTAAAAAATGCGCTAAATAGCTCCATTTATCCCTTATTTGACTTGGAAATGTATTCAGGAACTCTCGATTTAAGAACGCGTAATTCAGCTGAAAAAAAAATAAACTCACGTCGTCATTAGGCGGGATAATCGATTTAACTCCGTTCGTTTGAAAGGTGGTATAGCAAATATTAAGTAATTATAATCCCGGCGTTGGAAGCGAGGAATCTTTCTCCGTTACAAAATCAAGGGCGGTACGGGCTTGAGTTTCGAAAACAAATTTACGCCCAGGGTGGACGTAGAAGATCATCCCAGTCGATATGGATAATCTTTATTTATTCGGGATCAGCCTCTGCTTTCAGTTCGCGCGTATGGTGGGGTCATCCATTCTCAGCCGTGTGGATCATTATCACTTGGAAAAGGGGGCGCTGGTTCGAACTACGCTTTGGTACGTATTCTGCATTTGCGTTCGTGTCGTCGTTTCCTGCTTGTTAAGTACCAATATTGTGAATTGGCCCGAAATGTCTGGGTCTCCTCAACTCTTATACCGGCTTAGGAAATTGGAGCTTCGACATCTGTGCACAAGACCATCGCTGGCGTACATGCGGGTCTGCGCTCGTCGGCAAGCCCCCACCAGAGCGTGTGGCAGGGGTTCAGGCTACCCTAGGGCAAATGGACCATCCCCAGATACTACTAATTGGTTAGTGATCCGGGCGTAAAAGGAAATTAAAAAAGACTTCTCATGAAATCTAATTTGGATTTCCATCACTGTGTTTCTGAGACAGTTGGAAATGGGAAAATCATCGGCAACGAACTTCTCAATTCACACACTATAGTTCACAATCAGCTTATAACCTCACCGGTTTACAAGATGAAAACGTTGAAGCTACAAAAATTGATCTGTCCATTCATTACTGCATAGTCTCCGTTTACCGTTCTCCTTATGAAAGAAAGGTGTTCGTTTGTTGTGATAATGTGCATACTTGGTTGTATACAAAATCTAAAAATCCCTATCCTAATGTGCTAGTTAAATTTATGATCATAATTATGCTCATTGATCGGACACGGTAAAAATGTAGGTTAAAACCTTTATTTTAAAATCAATATCTCTGATTTAGTGTATGTTATCTTAATAAAATGGGCTGTAATATATATCTAACAGCTTTGGAAACGTAATCTACCTTAAGTGTTGCAACATGTAATTTATTCAATAAATTAACCTTCGATCAGAGAGTGGATTCTAACCTATTTGTATTTTATTAACCTGATAACACTGTTCAGTCTCTCGTAGCAATCTTTGTCTCAATTTTTTTTTCGCTGTAACATTCTAATTCTAAAACCAAGTCTAACTCATGAGAAGCCCATGTAGGTGCAGGATATTTCAGATGTGGCGTAAAATTTTAAATATAGCAAGGTTCCTTCACCGTTCCATCACATTTTCCCAGTACGTAGTTGCAAGTGCATCCGTTGAGTAAATTCATTATGAATTCAATATTTTTTCTAATTCTCCAGAATATAACTCATGGGCGATTATTTATTATAAGAAATGGTACACATACTTGTAATAACACGGAAGTATCCATAAAATATGAAGAACTGAAGAAATTAATCGTTCAGGGAAATATAATTAATATAGAATTCATAGATTCACAAGGATCTGTAATGGAATTCAGAGAACGTCCAAAACTTATCATTGTACGTTTGTGACTAAATGATATGATAATTTAACTAATTGAAATTCTTGAAGCTGTTGTTAGCTGCCCCCTTAGATTTTTCATTAATTTTCCGTCTCCTGTGAGATTAAGAATTAATAGGTCCAGAATAGTATATATTTAGAGTGTTAAAATGCTTAGAGTCATTTTTAAATTATCTCCTTATTCCTGTTTTTCCGGTTATTGACATAAACCACTGAAGTTAGGCAATACTGGGTTACTGATCAATCACTGGCTTGTTTTCAACGCTGGTCACACAATTAGGATACATTTACTTGGGTTTTATTAGTGAGAGAAGCATTTGCGAATATATTGGGCGTCCTCGAAATTTGATTGGGAAATCTGCCGCAACGTGCCACTTTAGCAGCCAATTGATTGACTTCGATCTCATTTTTATCCCTATTAGAGGATTCGAGCGGGTTGTCAGGTTTTCACCAATAGGTCGATTAGTGGTCTACTTCGGCATACTGGAGCATGGCATTCGTCGTCCATACCCTGTCTTCGATACACTTTGCATCATTGGTTTTTGGTGAAAATTGGCCTGCGGTGAAAAAGAAGAGGAATACAGTGTAAAAAATGTCCCCGTTTGGGAGTACGTCAATTTGCCATCTGATATTGGAAATAACAAATACACCGCGATAATGCGGAAGCAGATGCAATGTTTGATCGAAGATGCAGTTTCTCCGACGGTTAGTGATCTTGGCGGTATGATCATTAGTTTAAAGAATATTATCAGCTAAGTAAAGACGGGTTTCTCGAAACAGTGCAAGCAATTATTATACAGATCAAGCACCGGTAACTTTTCCTAACTCATTCTCACTGGTATTTGGTTATGCTGAGTCTTACCTCGGCTTCAACAACCCTGAGGCACAACGAGGATTCGGCCAGGACACATAGACCGAATTAATAGAAAGTGAAATTTATGCCTATATAAGGAAATGTTTTTAATTGAAGAGAGGGATAGGAATGGGGTATGTTCTCAAGTGTCTGTAATGTCTATGGAAACTCACATGTGACCAAATATTACGATAAAAAGGATTCACGGAGCACACGTGAGCATCAGGGAAAAGAAAAAGGTGTTTCACGATATATTATTTTCATTAAGTAGTGATATTATTTCGTTTAAACAATCATTGTTGAATATGCTACCAAATAGTTTATGGAATGTCCTGACAGTCACAGTTTAAAGGGAATGTCAGGTATCTAGTGAATCAACGTGCGAGAGAGATGCGCTAGTCTTCGCTTAAACTGCTTATTTTTCGAAGTAAAACCCTTTGACTTTTTTAATTCTCTTTGTAAAGAATAGGAAGGAGACGATTCGAAAAAATTGATTTGTTTCAGTAAAAATAGCCAGTTCTATTAGGATAAACTATCGGGCAAGCCAAAATCTTTTCCACTTGTGGAGCTAACCCTTGACCTGTCAGTAATCTACAGCAATACAGTGAATCGCATACTTTTCCCGTGCTGTTGAAATAAGTAAGCTCTTGGAAGGAAAAAAAATTGTCTGCACGCGGTTAGTTTCAATAATGCCTTACTTTTAATGCCCTTTTTTCTTTGAATTTGTTTTCCTCTCACATGGATGACGCATCCTGAATTCTTGTTTTCCTTTCCCTCCCTTCGACCTGATTTCCGGACATGACCATTAGTGGCATAGAGAGCTTTAATTCGCCGTGGAATAGTTTTAAAAAAAACCGTGCGTTCTCGTCTTTTCCTTAGCCTTGAAGCCGTTTGGGTTTTTCTTTGGCGTGCTTTCTTTTTTTTGGCGCGGAATCGAAACGGGACCATTTCGATTTCATTAATTTTCTTTCACTTCACTCGACCGAGAGTTAAAAAGGAGTTCTCTCTTTCTCCGTCCTCTCAAAACACCGGCTCGGTAATGGCCTTGGAGATTGATAATTACTCTCGGAGGATGTGGACTTCCCCCCGAATCCGCCGTGTGGTCATTTCTTTCACGTGTTGCCGTTTGCATGTTCACTTAAATTGGCTAGGCGCGCCCCCGTCGTACAAGCCCTCAATAAAGATGCTCGCCGAGAACTGATTCTGACCGAACATCATTTCTCAGCGAAAAGGGTGCGGAAGGACTCGAGCTGTCAAAAGAAGTCCTTATCAACGTTGACGATGTCAATTTGGCATTAACTGGACATCCATGCTTTGGGTGTGGTCTCAATCTTAAAATGCGCGTTGGTCGACGTAGCGGAGCAGATATTTCTGCATGTTAATACAAGCACCAGGTTTTTGCTCTGCCCTCTTGCACGTAAGGCGGTCTCGGAAAAGTTTTTTTTTCTCTCTCACAGCAACACTCCGTTTATTTTACGCTTTCTTGTTTCTGTTGGGCTGTTTATTTTTTCACTAATGATGGGCATGTTTTCGCAGCGTGTGCAACGGCCGTCTAGAATTTTTTCCCCCTTCGGTCAAGGAACTCTACACGTGAGTCGGTGGAAAGCATTTCCTAAACAAATGTTATGGAGCTGTTATGCTATAAGAGGTAATGGCTCATACAGTCGTTTAAAATGGTGGTCTCAAACAAGTTGTCATTCGTTCTTGTGAGCATATGTGCAATTTTTGTTATTTATTCTTGTAGTGATCCTGGATTCAAGTATATAAACAAAATATTAGCCTCTTAACTTATTTTTTTCTTGAGTTAAATTAAATCTGCTTTTATTAATTTTAATTTTAGAAGAGTATGACCTTTGAAAGCCGAAGATTTTATGCTATAATTTTTTTCATACCAGTTTCGGTTTCCCTTGTACCACAAGTATTTTTATCGTAATTCATATATACTATGTTATGCCGAAACTTTTTCATTATTCAGAAACAACATTAGAGTGTCTCCAATCCTGGATTTTTAAACAAAATTTAATTTCTTCTTAAATGTATACAAAAACTTTTGTTTTAATTATTTATTTTAATATTTTATTTATTTATTTTGTCAAGGCTAATTACCAGAGGGTTATCCTTGGAACTAAAAAGGGTGATTACTCTGCGACCTCTCAACATTAGTTTGTCCTGTATGTTTTAATTATTTAATTTTATACAATTTTTAAAATTTATACCTATATGGATTTTTATTTAGTTTAATTTACTTAAATGTTCCATATAGGGGATTTTTAACGAATGATTAGTTGAGGTGCAAAATGACCAAAGCTGTCGATGCACCCTTATAAACCAAAACTACTACTACTAATTAACCTTCACTATTGATATGAACTTTCGTAAAGAATAAAACGGAGGGAGATCACTTTACAGTGACACCATGGTGGGGAGGTGTCTTTCAACCACATTCTGTTCATCTCTAGATGCATTACCACATCCTTTTCATAGATGAGCTGCTTAGCTGGTGAAATAAACCACACATCTATGGCCATGTCACCCAGAGAAGATATTTTAAGAAGAAAATGCATTCTTCACGCTTGCAATCCTCATGACCAGTCCCAAGAAAAGGACTCGAAGATAAAGAAAATGAAAAAAAATCCCTGCAAATAGACCACATTATCTCATTAAGATGGGAAAGTCTACCAAGGAAGAGATCTCCAAAAGAACCCAACTTCTCTACACTTGCAATGAATCCCTACATCACTCACTGAACATACAGGTTTTTTAGCTCCTAGTTAAGGTAGTCTTCCTCTCTGTGTAGCTCATATGTAAAGGCCTCTCTCTTGTGTACAACTTCCTTACAGAAACCTTTCTCAGGAAAGTAGGGGAAATTCTCTCGGAGGAAAGGGACAGCTATTCTCTATGTGCAGCTACGCTCCAAGTGCTAAATCCTGATATCATCACTACAAAAGCACTGTTACCCATATCAAGTTAATGTTTCATTTCTTGTGCACTATTTTCACTGTTGTACAAGGAAAGCTTTATTGAAACAAAATCATTATCATCAAAATTTGTTTTTGAAATTATCATGAAATTTTGATTTTTTACATTTACTATTATATAAGTTGCTATAAAAAACACATCCTATACATTTCCTTGTTCAGTGTTGTCATGTTTTAGAAATTTTCATTAAGATTCAATGCTTCATAAATGTAAAGTAGGACTCCCATTGGCAAATCATCTATTTAAAAGTTAACAAATGCTAACACCATGATTTGAAGGCCTATATGTGTTATGTATGTATATTGCACCATATAGGCTATTTTCACTGCTAAATTATTTAATGTAAAATGTTATGTAACTCAGTTTTGTGAGTAACCCATGTATTTTATGACAGTCTGATGAATTTTGATATTTTACAGAGTCGTCCTTTTGGAGTTGCTATCTTATTTGCTGGAGTAGATGCCGAGAAAGGTCCTCAATTATTTCACATGGATCCATCTGGTACCTTTGTTCAGTTTGATGCCAAGGCTATTGGTTCTGGATCAGAGGGTGCTCAGCAAACACTCCAGGAAGTATATCACAAGGTGACTTTCATAGTTTCACTGTTTCAGTAACTTCTCATAGTTGCTGTGCAGTCATATAAATTAAATTTGTGTAAACTCTCTACTTCTATTCATCATAGCATTTGTAAATAGTTCACATTTACATTGATTCCATGCTTTAAGCTGGCTATCAAACCCCTCTTCACATGTTCAATAGTAATTAAAAAACAGAATGATGGCCATTATTTTTTGTAATTTTTTTCATGTTAAACTTTTGTCCTCACAAAAACTTTTTTATTACACTACTCTTTGTACTTTCAAATTTCTGATGTTGTGTGATATTTTTGTAGATACCAAGAAAACGAGGTAGTGAACCAAACAAGGCACCTGATGAATGATATTGTTATTAATAATAAACAAGTAATGAGTGTGATTTTTCTGATAATATGAAAATCATGTATTTCATCACAATTTGTGAGCTCACTAGTATTTCCAGACATATATAACCAATCTTTTAATGACTCCATATTTTAAATTTGTTCAGGCATTAACTTTAGATTAGGCTCCAGATGCAGCTGGTGCCATCTATAATTGTTACCATTTGTTGGATATCTCAATAACAAATAAATGAACATGCCTCTTTACTCTAATACTTCATGATAAATATTTTATTACTTTGTTTTGTTTGCATTTCTCATGAAAGTTTGCAACTTGAATAGACTAAGTAAATTCACATTTGATTAGGTTGAGAGAATGAAAGTACTTAGAAAATTATTTATGAAAAAACTTTTTCAACATGTAATTAGCTGCCGTAGTTGCACATAATTAGCTTCACATAATTAGCTGCCCTAATTAGCTGCCATAGTTGTACAAATTAAGTTGAAACCAATTGGAAAATAAAATATTCATGCATCCATATTCAGTGTTCTACCAATCAAAATAAGGTTTCCAATGGTATACACCAATCACCATGACTGATTATCAGGACCTGTGCAGCCTATTTAGATGATTTACATATATAATACTTTTAAAATGTATCAAAATCAAAATTTTGAACTACAGGCAGTAAAAGAAGCATAGAAATAAAATAAAATTCTTTTAACCCTTTCGTGCGAAACCCTTGACTGGTATACAGTCCCTGCATATGAGTGTGCCACAAAATAAAGGAAAAATATCAAAAAAAAAGGTCGTTGTACTGGGGTATTTTTCTGAACGCCTGATATATCGGATGTTCAGCATGAAAGGGTTAAATTTGACACTGATATACTTGTAAAGGCTCCCTTTTTCAGGTTTTACCGTGCTTAATGCTGACAACAGTTTCGCCAAGGTTACATTAGGCATCTTCAATTGCCTTGATTGAGAGTGCTATTTTGGATCACCAATGAAGGAATACCAGAAGATTTCCGTGAACTAGTAGAGGATTGCCTCCAGAATTCATACCTTTTGTGGAATGGATGATACTATTAGCAGTCAGAGGGATCCACTATTGGATCCCTTCTCTCACCTGTCATTGTCAACTTGTACATGGAGGAATTTGAAAGAAAAGCACTGGACTCATACAGGAAAAATTCCACTCTGTGGGTAAGGTACGTTATGACACATACATCATCTGGGAGCATGGAATGCAACGGCTCAAGAAATTCCTTAGGCACCTAAAATGCCAATACCTCCATTGAGTTTACCATGGAGATAGAAGAGCTTAGGTCTCATTCAGCTCCCCTTCATGAAAGTACTGATGACCAAAAAGGCTGACTGGAAGCGGGGACATGGTATTCTGGAAGAAGACGCACACTGACTGTTATCGTCACGCCTTTTCCCACTACCAGCCACTACAGAAGGTTTCATTTATCAAAATGCTAGTCCACCAAACATACTCAATTTTGGATTTTGAATCACCTCCCCAGAAAAAGACATCTGACTGCTTCCCTTCAGAAGAATGGCAATTCAAGACATTTGATTCTTAAAGGAACTGCCTGGAAGGAGAAACAACAGCAAGGCTTGGCCCTGAAAAAGGACTCCTGGGGAGGAAAATCAGAAACCTGCAGCATACACCATGATCCCCTAATTAGCAGGAACCACGAAGAAGATTGCCCGAATCCTCTGACAACATGACGTCACAACACACTTATTGTGACAAAAAGATGGGTGACATCCTACCCAAACCCAAAGGCCCCGTCCCAAACACTGTCTCTGAAGGAGTATACCATGTTAAGTACATTGTGGGCAGTCCTACATAGGACAGATGGAGATCTGTCAAGTTCTACCTCCAGGAACACCAGAGAGCCCTGAAGAGCATCAACTTTCAGCCATGGCAGAACATGCTTGGTCTGAACCTGGGCAAAAGATAAATTTGGAGCAAGACAATGTAATCTCGAAAGAGTTATGTTACTACTTCAGACTTATCTATGAGTCCATCAAATTAGCAAAACATCCTACTAACTCCAACAGGGTGTCCGTATACCAGCTCTGTAACTCTTGAAAACAGTTGCTCCGAAATCAGATCAATCAGAGAGGAGCACTGCCTTCAAACCACCTATATAAGGACAGCCAAAATAGCATTGTCACTTTGACCTGAAGATGCCAAGTGCAACCTTGGATAAAGAGTTGTTAGCATTAAGCAATGTAAGCAGTGAAACCGGAAACGGAGCCTTCACAACTTTCATGCCGCAAAAGCCTTCACTCCATTAGAGTAATATACTTCTTTACTCCCATTATTAAAATTTTTTAAGGATGTGATTGTCACAGTAGCAACAGAAAATGAAGACATACATGTAAATACTTATTATTGCTTTGAGTCCTATCCACCAATTATTGCAGTTAATACCATGACAATGTTGATGCTTATTTTAATCTTGCTGTTATGATAATCTTGATCCTATTTTGGTTAATTCTAACCAATTACTCGCAACTTTGTTAGGTAGATTTCATGTAATGTAGATTTTGTTAATCAAACTTTGCCATGCCTTGCCTTTATCAGTATCAAAAAGATATTCAGCTTGACTTTCATTTGTGATCATTTGCACTACATCTGTTACATCAAGAAAAATATTATGCTTTGTATTATAAGTATATATTATATAAGTAATAACAAAATATTATTATGTTTAATGTATTTAATAAAAAAATGTTAGTCTCTTATGCTGTTTGTTATACCTCTTAATTCATCAATCTCTAATTGCATGAGGTTTGTAATTTTTCATTTATATAATATAGTGACTATCACAGAAGTTGCAAATTCTGTTTTCATGACTAGACCTAATTTTAACTTCCTCCCTAATTTAAGTGTCTTTGGTGATTCTTTTATGATATTATGGTACATTTAAGTATAGAACATGTTTCTGTATGGCAATGTTATTTCTTCCAACTTGAGTAGCCTGTAACGTCAGAGTTAGTTTTACAATTATTCACATCGGAAGTAAACCAAAGGAAACGCAGCACACTTCCCAAATCACGTCTTTATTCACACGTGTCTCAGTTAATACTCTCCACGCTCCGCACTCGACAATCACCGCTCCAACTTATCAACAATTCCCCTTCTTCTCCTTACATAAA
>WURS02010057.1:0-28459 GCA_011762765.2 Rhinocypha anisoptera | reverse complement strand
TCTTGAATGTATGAGCTTGAACTCACTTGATAATGGTGTAGTGCACCGAAACATGTCGAAATAAAGAAGAAGTTTTTAAAAGTGGAAGTTGCAAATTTTGTAACTTATTTCTTAGATTATGGATCGTTTCCACCACATCTCACCTGACTCTATAACGTTTATTTATGAAAATAACCTTAGGGTTCCAAAACGTAGATAATAAAACAAGATTTAAATGAATGAGCCCAGTTTTTACTGAAGTAATGGCAGCAATAAAAATTGAAAATGTTATATTTTTTAACATTAATTAGGACAGCAACTTTTGCAGAATACATCCCAATTAATAATTTTAATAAGCGGTTTTCATTGAGAAATGAAAGTTTATCTTACCTAACTTTGATGTAATCCGACAGTAACCACCTGTATATTGCTTTAGTAGCATGTGTCATAAAACATCTGCCTTTGAAACTTGTTTTCATGAGGAACCATGGTAATGCACCACAGTGATCCAGATGAAAACTGAAAAATTACAAAAACAAAGAAACAATTATTTTAAAGACAACTTAATAAGAATAATAATACACACCAATCAAAATCTATTTTGGGGACATATCAGCAGATTCTTCATTCACTTGGCATTGTTGTCGGAAAGCATTATGAAATACTTTTTAAGGAGAGTTGATGAAAGTCAATTAAAGAAACTTGAAGAAGAGCTAAAATGAACAATTACTAAAAGCTAAAATATTACAATTAATGATACAATAGTATCCATGATGATCCGCCGAATAATGACAATTTGGGTACATAAAAATCCAATGGCCAACAACGGGGAACATAGGATTATAAGCAATTTATTGGCCGCTTTCATCGAATGCAAATTTTTTCCTGAATCCAGGTTTAAAAAACTTATGCTGACTTCAAGAAATTCCGACCAAGTTGCCGCATAAAACGTGTATTATATACATTGACCATAATGTGTGCCCCAGGAGGCAAGCAAAGGGTAATGTTTGATGTGTATTTGAGGCGTTTACATAGCAAACAAAATTTACTTCTAACCTATTTTAAAATTTAATATAAATAGCATTATTTTCATTGCACTTACTGTGAAACCAGAAGGAGATCAATTTCATCGGCTTCCACCAGATCGACAAAGGGCAAGGCATCCATGCCTGACAAGCCTGGATGGATGCCACAGTCCAGCTTAAATGCAAATAATTTATTTAGTTCATTCTTGGAATATTTTTTGAAAACTCAAATATTGATCAAAAGTTTACCATTATTTTTTTCCCTTTGAACTCTAACATTATACATGATCGTCCGACTTCTTGACCGGCTCCTCTGAATATAAATGATTTTTTTTTGTGAATAAGTTAGTTACGTCAGACAAATGCTAAAGTAATATAACGATAATTTACAAAGAATTAAACCACACTATTCCCAAGTAACTCACAAAGGTCTAATGAGTAACAAATCACTTTCTTCTGCTGGCACCTGAGAATCAACTTTACGTTTGGCCGCCATACTTTCCTTAGAACCTCGCTGTTGATTTGTTTTCCTCGTAATTCCGATATTCTTTTATATCAATGCACGCATTTCGGCAGTCTCCTAAATGCTCCTAAAATTACTTCTGCGGGACAAGCAAGATATATTGGTGAAAATTAGAATTTGGTAAGAAGACAACAAACTTTTAAAAATTTACCTTATTACATTTCTTTGCAAACCTTTGTCTCATGACGAATGTCTCCTATCTTGTCCCACAGGCGTAGTCGTTCCACAATGAAGTTTAATTTAATGATTCAGGCAAGTCTTATTACTACTTTGGACTATATGATAGATGTTATATAATACATATTAGTTATTTCACTGCTTCAATAGGTGATCCGTAGATCAGTATTATCAAGAGCTCTTTCCAACAATGCAACCGGAGGTACTGGTCCAACACAATCTGCCCAAAAACCCTCTAGTGCTACAGGATCCGGTGGAGTAAACGCAGCCGCTGTTACGGGACTAGGCCCGAAAGTGATGACTGTACCAAATTCAGGTATAAACACTACTAGAATGAGTAATTTTACAGTAGTGACAAGGTGCTAACGTGAAAATATCATTTACAGAAGTTGGACCTGGGGCATCCAAGACTAGTTCTTACAAAAATCCGGAATATTACTGCTACAACCCATTTTCATTCGCGCAAGCCGAAGTAGAGATGATAAAATTTAGACTTCCTCAGCCATCAAATAAGTCATCGAAATAGTTATGAGTGTAAGTTATGGGTGGAAATTTGATGTTGATAGGCTAGCCAATTGTAAATATTTTGCCCTGTAAGTATGTTATTAATAAAAATTAAATTACAATTAAAAATACCGTTTTTATTTTATAAAACTATTTAGTTACAAATTACCGTTTTAATAGCAATTATATTGTAAAATCAAATGGTTGAAATGCTGTTCTGAAATCTTTTGCCAATGCTGCTTCCTCTTCTGGATTTGAGTTGCAATCTCTCCAGTCTGCTCGTCCAGGTAAATTCAATACATTTTTACTGGCCATTACTTCCCTGAAAAAGAATCACATTTTAGGAAACTAAGTGGTGTAATCAATCACTAGTTTTCTGATTTTATATTTGTTGTGTGGTTTTACATTCAGATGCTGATTCTTCCACAAAAGCATAAGGTTTCATAATATTTACCTTCCAAACTGCAGAGGAAAATTTCTCCTTGCCCTATGAAATAGTTTGTCACCTGATGGTAACTCAACATGGAAGTACGGGGTGCCTGGTGGGGCAATTTGTTCAAGCTCTGCATGCACAGGGAGTTCATCCAGTTGAATGCCTTGTTTTTGTGCACACTCCTAAAAAAATAAGTATAGAAGGTAACAACCATGCATAAAGTCAATTATTATTAATACGGTAAAGTGAATTGCAATAAAATACCTCAAAAGCTTCCTTCAATTCAGGACCTTTGGCTGCAGGTGCAGGTACAACCTGTATTTGAAGGTGAGATGTCTTAAAATTTCTCTCAAAAAATACTGGTACCTTTAAACGTTTAGCAAAAAACTTCTGCAGGGCTGATTTGAATCTTGGTATGTTAGTCAAGAAATTACTTATTTCAAATAAACAGTATTCTATATTGTCCATGTTGAATGGACATAATTTTAAACATGGGATGGAAAGCTATGATACAAATGACTGAACCAGTGCACCTCTAAGAATGTATACTTATGCATTTGAATGTTTGACACATGGGATTTGTGCTGTGGTGGTGATCCTTTCTTAAACCTTATGCCGTATTGTTTGTACTAAAATATTTTATGTAGTACAGCAGCAAAAATTTAAAACTACAGTTTAACTGGGTAAACACAACAGACCCAGAATGAGTGACATACATAAATTAGTAAAAACTAAAAACTGGGATGATGATGCTACTCTTAAATATGGATAATATTTGATTTATGTTATAGTCGCTACACAACACTTGCAATGTAGTATATAACTATGTAATCACAAGAAGTATGCTTGTTAATTACAAAAGTTAAAGAGTGCAGAAATAAATGGTTCATTTATGCCTATAAGTTTCATAATGAAACACCAAAGTCATGAATGGCAAATGTATTTTTGACAGCATAAAACATTAACATGGGAATATACCATAAATATACGGTGCTACTCAAGCATAGTTTTTATACACAGCTCTAGGAAGAAACTGTGGTCAGATTCTGGATAAGAGTTGGGTATTTAAAATGAGAGTGGGAAAGTCTATTGTAATTTAGAATATCACAAGGCAGTATATGGATACAGTGCCTTTTCCAATTACATTAATGGTATGGAAAATGTGCAACAACGATTTAGTGCAAAGGATACTGTTTGATTTCCTTCCGTACTGACTCGGGGACAGCAGAGGCAGACTGATGATGAGCAACAGGCAAGATGAGAACATGATCGGGCACAAGCCCTCCTTTGGCCAAAGCTAGGTAAACCTACATGAAACAAGTAAAAATTAGTGCCATGGGCATGAACTTCACAAATTGTAAAAAATATTCCAGCAAATTAAACTGTACTAAAAGCAAATCTGACTATGTTCACAGGCACCTTGCTAACCTGCAGGTGCTGGAGGAGGAGGAAGTATTTTTTGAAGTCATATTTAAAGAATATCCATAAGCCAGTCTTTGTCAGCTTTACAACAGGTGGCACTTCATCGATAGAAGAAAAATTTCTTTTTCTTCCAAAATACCTGCCAGATTTCCATGAAACCATCCGTGTGAATTGAATATGAACATGAATGAATTTTATTCAATTGACAGAATGGCCACAAAATTAAAAAGTGTTGCCATATAAACTTATCAAAATTTGTATGAAGGCAAATTTTTAAATTATAAATTGCAGCCTTGAAAAATTTAGCATTGCTGGAATACAATGTTAAAATGCACAAAACTTCTGATTTTTAGTATTTCATTAGTTGTTACAGGAAAACTGATGTCACAAAGAATTATATGATGCTAATTGACAGCCTCTTAAGGGTTAAATACACCTTTTGAAGTACTAAATTTATTATATACAGAATGAAAAATGTACAATATATATTTACCTCACTGCCTATACTGATGACCAAATGCTTTTCAACTTGTGGACTAGCTAAACAGAACCAGCAAAGTTCTGAAACACAAACATGGATCTATAAATATTAAATTTATATGATAGGAGTTCATATTATATAGGCAATGAAATTCTAAAAATGTAACCCAAACTGGCAAAAATGACCATCTTTTCAACAGCCATACCTGAAACCTCATTTATTGACCCTTTTAGTGTTTTAAAAGCTGGGCACTCATACAAAACTTAGGGGTGTCATTATTATGATGGTAAAGGAAAGAAAGAAACATTCACTCACACTTCAAATATAGATGGCTGATTTATAAAATGATTAATGAAAGAATTATGTCTACAAAATTTGAAGGATTCCATTTTTTAAAAGTTCCGTCCCTGAAAACATTACTCACCCCATATACTCTAAAAAATTACAATTTTGCTTACTATTTTTCATGACTTCTATTATCCAGTTCACAAATAACCATTGATGAGCATCATTTTTACAATTTTAAGTGACCTTTATGGAAACCATGCCGAGTATTTAGGCTCCAATCACGAAATTACTAGCTAAATGGAAAAGCCAGTAAGTGCTCAAAATACATCTAAGAGCCAATTTAGCATTAACAAATATAGCCTGCAATCTATGACTACCTTCACGCCTGTGGAAAACAGTTTTAGAGAGCAGAAAATAAGAATTCTTACCACTTGCATTGCAAATCTTCAATCTTGTCGCTTGCAATGCAACACAATACACAATTTTTACTTTGAAAATACCAGATATATCAATGCTTACTAGAGTAAGAAATAATTTAATCAGAAGGAACCAACATTTCACTTAAAAAAATATGCAATTACAGTATATACAACCATTTAAAACTATTTGAGCAAGATTAGATCATAAAATTAGCTTAGATTACACATCTACATCTAACCATTCATTGTCATTTAATATGTCTTCCATCCACTACATCAAGCCTGAATCTGTAATTGATGTTACTTATAAATTGATGTAGTATGGAACTTCCCCAACTTGGCATGCTAGTATCGGGATGGGAATTATTTTTCAAGCTCATGGGCCTACTTGACTCTAAACATAAGCTCGGTTGCTCCTCAACCGGGTCAAGTGCAGCTGAGAGTAGATATAAGATTACACTTCTCGAAAATTCAGCTGTAGAAGAAGGGAATGTGAGAGTTGAAGGGAAAAAATAATATCAAAGCAGTTTCAAGTGAATTTGTAGTGATTTAATGTTTATCCTCACATTCGCATGCTTTCGCCTTAGCCAAATCAAAAATCGATAGGCTAAGAAGGATTTCACTCATCGAGTTACTTTCACATTCAGAAAAAATACCATCACTTCTCTTTTATTAGCTTACAAAGGATACCGGAACAGTAAATAAATTGGCTGGATGTCAAAATGTGATGGAGAATAAACTGTATAACCAGGTACAATTTCTTTTATTTGTTTGTAAATAATGTGACATAGGTACTTTTAAAACTATATAAAACACAAAGGTTATAAGTTCGGTTCGCAGACTTCAAGCATTCACCATTTTGCTTCATCACCAAGGAGGATCTAAAAATAACACAACCTAAAAAAATAAATTAATTTTCTTCATAATTTAATTTTAACGAGCAAGTTTTGCTAGAATGTTAAGTTTTTGGATAGATATATTACTGATTTTTATTTGTTTGCGTTAACAAAGCTTTGGAAAATGTGAGGAAACCACAGACAAAGTCGGTGTTTTTTATTAGTGTTACGGTGATATCCAACCATGCCATACCCGCCACTCCAGTTTCTCATGTAACTTTGCTACGACAAGCAATAAATAACAAATGTTGAATAACAAGTGTAACATCCCCAAATCACAAATAAATAAAAATCAGTAATAAATCCGTCCAAAAACTTAACATTTTATCATTATCTGCTTGTTAATCCAATAAAAAAGAGCTTGATAAAGGAGCAAACTTTGATTGCGTACGGCCATCCAATGAAGAGAAAAAGTTGTTTTACATTTTTTACGATAACTTATTTTGTTTTAATGTAAAGGGCATAGGAGTTGGCTGGATGTCTTATACACATCCGTTTGGAATCTTACAATGATAATCAATGTTGCTAAGCTCTTGGAATTTTCCAATAATTTTCTTCATATTCCTTTCATTTGAAAAATACAGCAAGAAATTACTTTGTGTTTCTAATGTTTTTGAAATTTTCCAATTCTTTCTTTACTTTTTCAAACTCCAAGTGAAACAATGAAAGAGAACCTTCCCTTATTGACGATAGCTTACATTTTGGAAAAATTATGTCATTATCACTAACCGGAAAAAAACTTGTGTCCTCTTATATGAGAATCCATTCATTAAAATGATATCATCATAATCACTCAAATATGATTTAGGAACTATTACAATATATTTGCAATCTTAACATATTCTATCCATTGCACTGTTTACATGTAACATTTAATAATTACCTTGGTTTCCAACCAACTGGCGTTTCTTTTCATAGCCCTCATCATGTCCTTTGTTTGGTATTGGTCTCTTTTTACGACGTCCTGGGTTCATGTCAAAGAAAAACTGAGTGGGGTGTTCCTGAAAAGGCATTTGATTGGGGCTGTAGAAAATTCTTTGTAATCAATTTTTAAAATTCAGCTAACCTAAATGCATCAGTGATTATGGTATGGAAAAATACTTTGGTTACATATTTCTGGTTAGTTATTTTGTTGTGATAATAATAACTGTATTTGTCAATAAATGGTATCAATAGACATAGTCAAATTATAATTGGTCCAGATGGAATTACAAATACAAGAATAATTACATTCCATATAATAAATTTTTACAATTGAAACACTGTAGAGAACAGAATGCATTTGACAGCAACCATTTACGTAGTTTTTTCAAATTTAGATATGTTCAGACTTTTAATAATTTAAGGCAGCCTATTGGAAAGCTTGGGTCCCATACCTTCTAGAGATTTCTGTCTTAGACAGTCTATGGAAATTTATATTAATTTTATTCCTAGTGTTATAATTGTGTACATCTCCTCTATTAGGTAGAATATTTATGCTTGTTTTAACATGCATTAGTACTTGGAAAATATATTCCCTATGCATGGTCATTAAGCCACTACTTATAAACAGTGGCTTAAAATGGTCTTTGAGGCCAGGATTAGAAATTAATGTTATTGCTTTTTGTTGAAGCAAGGAGATATTTCTAACACCAGTGGAATTGATTCCTGTGCATAAACATATATGCATAACGTGCATGCCACCAAAAAATGTATGACTAAGAGTGAGGACTCAAGTTATGTAAGTTAATTATCCTACGAAAATTTAGGATTTAGAAATAGTCTCTTCAATTCTCAAGGGGTTACTTTCACAAACTGTCCATGTCCAAAGAAAAAATTCCCTAAATCTGTTACTTTGGATATCTTTTACTTTGTGAATGTGGATGGAGGTATCCAATATATTGAAACAAATAGAAGCTGTTACTAATATATGCTTTCACAGAACAAAAAAACTCACGACCGGTTTTGAAAATAAACCGGTTGATTGGAGTGTCTTGGAGAAGGTGTGAAGAAGGTTAGAAGTAAAAAAAAAGACCGTGACAGGATAAGGATATGCATTTTAGATGGCATGAAGGGAGTCAAAACAAAAATGTATGTACCTATAGATAGAGCACCTACGAATATCTAAGAGCAATAGCAGTAGCAATACGGGACTTGACAGTGATTTTTGAGTAAAATAGCAAGGAAAAGGTTAATAAAATCCTGACAAAGTGTAGCAGTCTATGTTTCTGGAACTTTGTTCTCAGGGAGAGATAATGAGAATAGGCCAAATAATTTCATATGTGGCCTTAGAGAAGGATGGCGAAGTTGATTCATTAACTGGCTGCAATTAAGTCGCCTAGGCCACCTCCATATTCTGCAATTCTTTCATTAACTTTGGTCAATACTCTGCTGAACCCCTTGAAATTACCAAACGGACAAAGATTTCACTGTTGAATGCCATATTTATTTCTATTGTATAGTTTCAATTATGACATTTCATCATGCATGGCAAAGTGACAACTACTAAGCTCAAGAAAAATAAACACTCCAAACAAGGAAGCAATACGTGAAAACATTCATATGGATAATGGCACTCTATGGATCAGAGACATGGATCATTGGAAAAAGAGACCAAAGAAGAATAGAAGCCTTTGAAATATGGTGCTGGAGGAGAATGCTGAAAGTCAAGTGGATGGACAAGTTAGGAACGAGGAAGTGTACAGAAGAGCGGAGGAGACTAAGACATTGTGGGGTACAATAAGAAAAAGAAGAATTAGGTGGATAGGACACACACAGAGGCATAATGGGTTCGTGAAGAATATAATAGAATGAAAAATAGAAGGGAGGGCCCCTCGAGGAAGGCCGAGGGACAAATATATAGGGAAAATTATTAGAGACGTTAGAAAGAAGACCTACCAAGGAGCAAGAGAGCTAGCACTAGATAAGAAAGGATGGAGGGCTGTAGTCAACCAATCTTCGGATTGAAGTACTGATGACGATGCAGGTGATGCCTCTTGTCCACACCCAATATTATCTTTCCCTTTGACCAATTCAATTAAATGTCCTCTTGAAATTTTTTTAAAAAAGGTCAATCATAGTGAACAGATTGATTCAATATGAGTAATGGCACTCACCGCTGACATGGTGGCACTTGGAAGTAAAGAATGCTTTGGATAGGGACATGGCGTCTCATCTGTGGTGCGCTGGCTTAGTTCACTTGCAGCCATTTTTTCCAGAGGTGTCACACTGAAGGCATAGAGCCATTTTTTCTTTTCACTGTTTCCAACTCCAGCCAAAGCAATAAACCTTGTTGCATGTCCACCACTAAAATCAAGAGTATCTCCATCTTCAGGAGGGTGATTCCTGAAACCAAGAATGAAGTGAAAAATCTTTTCTTCCAAAAATGCCAACATTGATAATGAACATTCTATTGAGAAAGTATTATTCAATTATACCTTTTAAAAAAGGAGAACAAAGCTTCTTTCTGGGTACAGATATTTAATGACACAGTTGATTCAGTGATAAAATAAATGCGAAGATGGTGAAATGAAGTTGCAGGCTTCATTTCACAACTCAAAGAAAAAAATACTTTGTATTTCCATAAAAGTTTGAATAATAATAAATTAAAAACAAAATAAATTCCCACACACTCATGACCTAGGTTTTGACACAGAGCATCAACGCCAGGTACATGGAATCCACACCATTCCACAATATTCATATTCATTTATTGCAGAATAAATGGCTTTGTTTATTGGAGAATGTCAGTGCAAACTGGTGACTACATTCCAAGAGCATTTATAAGTACATCATCAATCATTTACATGTTCACCCATCCATGTCCATTAGGAATTACACTAAAAAGCATATAGACACAAAATAACTGGATATCTAAGAGCAAATAAAGATGAAACTGGCAACCTTGGATGATACCATAGAAAGATATTTCAACAAATTCATTATTTTTCATACATATGGGGAGTAGATCCCAGTGATGGAATAGTGTAACAAATTAAACAGCAACTTAATAATTTTTGCTGACCATTAAATTAATCAAGGAAAAAGATAAGCAGAAACTTCACTGTGGAGGTAGTCATTTGGTGGAATCCATGATAGAGTGATGGTTTTTTAAAATAACTACAAATTATATTTTCACAAAAGATAAAAAAACACGACTGGTTTTGCCGATGATCGCCATTGTCTGGAGTTCATGTTTTGGTCTCTTTTGTGGAAATATAATAGTTATTTTAAAAAATCATCACTCCAAGATATGAAGAGTAAATGCATTAAATAAACTAAATAAATTTTGTAATAAAATTTAACTGTATCCTCATCCTGGTTAAAATGAATCATATAGTAAAAAGCATACGTAAGTCAAGTGAAAATAGGTTGTTATGTAATATGTATGGTAACGAAGTTATGGTTTTGCAATGTTGCCACAAAATGTTAATACATATGAGGTTCCTATATTCTATAGGGGCCCTTTAAACAATTATTGACATGTTTTTAAACCTCACATTTAACTATAATAGAATCGTTTTATTTTTCAAAAAGACAATTTGATGTATTAGAATCTTCAAATTTTATTCTCAACTTAATGTCTCCTCCAAGACAAATCACTAAAAGGAAATGTTTTGAACAAAGTTCAGCATTTTATTTTCTTTGAAAGAGCATCAGAATTCAGAAGCAAATGAAAGATAAGTTTGTAACCAACATCCTGAATTTTAAATAGCATCTAAATTCCAGATTTGACTGAAGAAAAGGAAATGAAAATGTTTACCTGTATGGAGGCCGTTCAAAATGTATGCCATCCAATGCACAGAAATGATACCTTGGCTTCACTTGTGCAGCAAGCCATGAGATGAGTTTTGATCCACGGGGTTCATTTGTGATCTGTAACATAAATGAGTAGAGAAACATAGAGGATAAGAGCATAATATGTAACAGTAAAAAAATAAGAGAAACTAAAAGAACCATATCCAGATGGTGGTGCATTCTTAGAAGGTCACCATATAGAGCTCCACCCGTATTGTTTCAATTCCACTCGTTGGCTTAGAGAATAATTCATCATATCCATATAATGTTATCTACTAATAATATAATAATCTGTCCAAAAAATCACAATAGCTGCAAAATGCAGTTAAGGATATAAGACAAGTCATACTACAAAAGGGAATATCAACATTCAAAAGAATGAAGTTGAAGGGGTAATCTACCAGTTAAGGTAGGTTTTGATGAGCCTTAGATTGGCCACGCAACATCCAACTTTAATTCCTCTTCAAATCTGCATACTACCTATCCCCTATCATTCTATCCAAAATCCCTATTCTCTTCCTATCCCTACCCCACTTACCCAACATTCTACCCTCTATTACAAACTTCAACAACCCATTGCCTCTGAGTACCCCTTCCTCCACCTGTCCTGTCTTTTTCAGATTTCCCACAGCAAATGCATCTGCTCCCCTACCATTCTCAAAATTTCTTCATTCGTTTTTCCCTCTGTCTACCTCACTTACTCCATCTGTCACCAAATAAGCATCTCCATCTTGAGTTTTATGTTCTCTAACTTCCTTGACCTTAACATCATCCTTAAATTCCATGTCCCTACTGAAATCATTCCTGCTCTCTTCATTGTCTTCTCTGGAGTGGTGATGTCACAAAGATTTCATGAGATGGCAACCACATAAGCCTTGTCTCTCCCATTGCTGGGCACAGCACCCTCCCAAGTGGACAGAGTCCCATAGTTGCCAGGATTCATTTTCATTATGTTACTCATCATTAGTCTTGGAATTATATAATTGGAGTGGATTTTCCATTTCCGCCTCTGTAGTGTTTAAGGTGAGAGCATCACTTAAATGGACATCCCTCTGAAAATCAGATGCCTTTGCTACTTCCTGCCTGAGAAGCAGATCCTGTGTGAACTACCTTCATTCTGGCTTTACTATTCGACCTATCTGGCATAGGTGACCCTACATGAAGAAAAAAAATTGCTCCAGCCAGTGTGGCACTATGGATTATAGGAGCACACAAGCCCTTCCACACTGTTAAGACCATAAACCATGGGGAGGAAGAGCATAATTAGTATCAACTTTTGGTTTGCTAGAAAAAAAATTTCCTGAAATGAAAAAGGATGTTGAGTGGGTTAAAACCAAAGAGATTATTGGGAAATGGTTGAAGGAAATAAACAGAGATTTTCTGAAGGTAACAAAGTCAAAGGTAATAGTCCTTGAATACAGGTAATATGAACTGCCAAATGTTAAAACACATCTTTATAGGAAGATGTTTCAAAGCTGTTTGAAACATAGCTATTATATTCCCAAGCATCTGTGAGCCAAACGAGAAGACTATGTTACAATTTATATTGACTCATTCATTATGAATGCTCTTAAAAAGTTGACTGTTGTGGTGCTGTAAAATTTCAAATAATGAAGACAACAGTGGTTCATGATTCAGCATGGTTTTAGTGCATTGGAGTTCACAATTTCTGCCTAATTTCAGTATCAAGTATTAAATGTTAATAATTGAAGACTGACCCAATATAGGATAAAATTTATGATTTGGTTTGCCCTCTACTCCCTTGATCATGTAAGGTACATATGTTGTCCTACGTACCCCTGTAACATATAGCAACCATTTGTTGAGCAGAAAATGCAATAAGAGGCAATGACTAAATTATGAATGTGGCTTTCACATTTAAAGAAAAGGCATTAAAAGTGCCCCTAATCATATCTAAAATACCAAACCTTTGACTTGTGATGGCAATAAAGACATTAATTACAATGTTCAGCTCTTTGAATGAGAAATAGAAAATACAAAGTAATTGAGAAAAAAATTAGAAATTTCCCAGACAAAAAAGGTCAGCCGATGTTGACGCCGGCCTATTAGTTAAAGAATCAATTATTTTTTGCTGCCAAATTATGAACAAAGACAGTGTGAATGTCTATTTGAACAATGATAAATCATGATGCAAAAAAAAACAAAAACTAGATTACTCTACTATACAACTAGTGGAATATGAGAAGGGCGCTCAAAATGTTGTATCATGGGTTGTGTTTTGAATACAGTACACACAATCAAGACAAATATAAGGATAATTTTCTGCAGGGCAGCTTAATTTTTCCCCATATTTAATAATGGGTTGAGACCAATTTAACATCAGTATACTACATATAACAGAACAAACCTGCTGAGAGTTAATTCCGGCAAGTACACCAGAAGGCCATTGGGATGTTAGTAGCATATCAATTCCTCGGAAAGCTCCAGATGAAGAGCGTGTGCATGCATCTCTAACGGCAGTAACGTCAGCTTCTGTATAGAGATGTTCTGGCTGTTCACTGGAAGCCCCACTAGAACTGGAGTGCCTTGAAGCACCTCCGGGTCCATCGACACCACTGACGTAAGCCATCTTTAAACCAGAACTACCACGATAAAGACCGCGTTTTCCTTCAATTGAAAATGCTTTCCATCACATTATGCAATACAAAACTTTAATCTATACAATTTTTTTTCATTACTACAAGTTTCAGTCTCAATAAATAGGTAATTATTACAACTCATAAACAAACATTACGTTTAAGTCGCATACAGGAATAGAATTACTGTAAGTGCATTACCTAGATAGTTTATATTGGGACAAAGTTCACATCCATCAATGTCGGGGTAGTAAGGTAGATGACGAGGATCATTCGGTCCCAAAACGTAAGTAGGCACAGGAACTGAAAGCAACAGTTACACATAAAAAAATACAAACCTTAGGTTTCAAAAGTTAAGATATGCATCAGTTCCATTCTTTGAACTATAAATGCACACATTAATAATGTTTAGACCATTGCCTTACCCTTAATTTCCCCGTTTTTACAAAATTCCCAATCGTCATTGTTCCGCCCAAAGAAGTTCCCTACACACAAAAGAAAATCAAATGGACCGCTTTTTTTATTTATGGACTCGACTCGTGAAAACAAGGTTTTAAATCTTCCGTCAACATCTCCACAGACTAAACTGAAATGGAAGAGAACAAAGTCACCTATTATTTACATGTTTATAAGTACAACAGCCGCATCAACTTAAAGCACAGGCAATCCTGGTATGAAAATTTAACGAAAAAAAGAGAATCGAAGTTCAGTATAACTAGATATACTTGATTTCATGACAACTTGCATTTTTTGTTTATCAGCCATTTCTAGTACCGCTTTAATGCCAAAACTTCCCTCCTCAAACATCCATTATAGATTTTCATTTGCAGACAATGGAATAACAAGTTGCGAAACAAGAGAACAGAGAGGGATGATAAGTGCAATTAAATGGATCAAAGAGTAGAATATTTCCCACTCAAGGTTTTGCATTTACTAAGAATTTTGCAGAGCGCATTGGGATTACTTTCTATGTCACCATAGCTGCAAACGTGCTAATGTGACGTAATTCTATATCGAGATCCTCTCCTCCGGTGATGTTTGTGGTGTGCTGTTTTTGTAGACTAAGCTAAACGGCGTGGTTTAGGGAAAACTTTGCGGCTGCAGTTCCTTCCTAGCTGTTTTTATTCTTTGTTCTTCGACCATGGCCTACTTATAATAAGTTTTAGAAAATACTTAGTCATCGTTTCGTCACAAAAGTTAAGATTCCAATCTCTCAAACGTAGTATAAGCTTCTTGATCGTGTGATTTATTACACCAAAAATGGGAGGTACCCAGGCTATATTTTTTGTATTCCTAGGGTGCTGTAGCAATGTGGTTTTTCTGGAGCTGTTAGTGAAAGAAGATCCTGGAAGTGGAAACTTAATAACATTTTCTCAGTTCCTGTTTATATCAATTGAAGGTTTTATATTTACATCTAAATTTGGAACTAAAAAACCCAACATTGGTTTGAAAGATTATGCCATTCTTGTTGTGATGTTTTTCGTTGCAAACGTTTGTAACAACTATGCCTTCGATTTCAACATTCCCATGCCCCTTCATATGATTTTTAGAGCTGGTTCTCTAATAGCTAATATGGTGATGGGCATCATTATCTTGAAAAAGAAGTATACGTTTTCAAAGTACCTGTCAGTGACTATGATTACTGTAGGGATTGTTGTTTGCACCATAGTTTCAGGAAAAGAAGTGAAAAGCACCCGTCCAGTGTCGAATGAGGAAGAAGAGCCATCGGCTTTCGTCAATTTCTTTTGGTGGACTGTAGGAATTCTTCTCTTAACAGTCGCTCTCTTTGTTTCGGCGAGAATGGGAATATATCAAGAAGAACTCTACGGGAGATATGGCAAACATCCTCGAGAAGCGTTATATTATACACACTTGATGCCAATGCCCGGGTTCCTTCTACTATATAAAAACATTTGGGACCATGGTGTGATAATGTCACAAAGTGATCTCATAGCTACGCCTGTAATTGGTGTATTGTTACCAAAGCTTTTTCTTTATCTTATAGGAAATGTTTTAACTCAGTACATGTGCATAAGTTCCGTTTACGTGTTAACTACCGAGTGTTCATCGTTAACTGTTACGTTGGTTGTGACTCTTAGAAAATTTGTCAGCTTGTTGTTTTCCATTGTATATTTCCAGAATCCTTTCACTGTCACCCATTGGATTGGAACAGTTTTGGTATTTTCAGGCACTTTGATATTTACAGAAGTTATATGGAAAGTAAAATCCATATTTATGCCGAAAGCGCCCATTCAGAAAAAAGTATCATAATAGATTGACATTACATCAGTTTTTTCTGCTATTGAATTTATTGGGTAGATTGCTTGTTAAATCTGGGTTAAACGACCCATATGTTGTTACATTGATTTTTACCACATTTTAAATTGTTTTAATGACCACCTGCGTTGTTTTTTAAGTTTGATGTCAAGAAAAAAATACACGCAAAGACTTATGCAGTACGAGTCTCTAGGAATATGAATGCAGTTAATTTCACGCTAAAAAGTATTATATAACAATTTTTTCATCAGTTCACTTCCGTGAGCCTTTTACATAAGTATTCACGTTCTCATGCCTTGAAAATTCAATGGTATATCTTGCATGGCTTTCCATATATTTCATTTTGTCTATTTTAAAAATGCCATAATATTGTACTTTTTCATATTCAAGAAATTTTGCTGCTGTAACTTAAATAAATAATTATATTGTACCTGTTCCACCAAATAGTGTGCATTGGATTAAAAGTCTGTTACCAAAGTGAAATGTGATGCTAAATTTATTTGTTATACATAGAACAATAAATTCTTTTAAAAAACGAAAGTTATAATGTCTATTTTGAGTTCAACATTACTCCAATATTATTCATCACTATCATTTATTAATCTTTTCCTGGGTTAATTCAAGATCAGATTGGGAGAATTTCAACACTGATATATTAGCCTTTTTCATTTGAGAAATATGTATGTAATAACTAATTTGGGAATCAAATGACCCTAATTTTTCACCTATTATATGTCTTGTACTGTGATGAATTCTAATATTGATTCATTATTAACTAATTACCTATTTTAAAAGAATTAAATACAAAATTAAGATAGAGGTTTACACAAGAAGTAAAATGTTAGAGGGGCACAAAATTTAGTTTAGAATTTGTCATTTTAAAGAGTACATTATCACAATCTTATAGATTGCTTAGCTACTGATAGGAAGACCTGATTTAAAAGCCTGATGACCTCTTAACACCAAATTTATAGGGAATCAAGCCCCAATAAAATATTTCATAATCAAATTAACAGGTAAATTGTAGTGAAGTACTGTATTTTAAATCATAGCCAACATAAAATTTACAAATTATTTCCTTTAATTAAAATTAAACTGCACTAAAGCAGGAAAATTTCTCTAAGCTAACAATCTGCATTTACTAAACAAGTATCTAGGTCATAATGATTATAAATAAAGTAGATGAGTGTATATAAATGACAATATAATTTATTTCTACTAAACTCATTACATTGCCTAGTATGTATACAGTCATACCAAATAACATGCCACTGATATAGGATAACAATGCATGAATTACATTGGATAAATTAATATGTGCAAATTTTGTTTTCAATGAGCAGTTGGCATGACAAATTAGTGAAAATTGATTTTGCGTAAAATCTTTGGCACATATGTCCCCTGATGCGGGGAATTTAGGAGGAGAGAATTTTAATTTTGGCACAATTCCTATTCCTGCATTGTCATTCTCATGCTATACGATATAAAAAGTATATTCTATCAAATGGTTGCTACTCTACTGTCATATTTAAAAGTGGAGTACAGAATCTTCTCATAACTTGAAGAAATAGTCATCTTTGTAACTGCAAAATACCTTTTTTCATTGTGTCACAACTACATTTATCTTCACTTGGGTGACTTAGTGGTGCAAGCATTAATAATGGTGCCACTTATATCACTTAGCATTTGCATGAAAAAAAATTTTATACACTACCTTGCATCATATTTTACAAAACATCCTTCCATTAGTAAAAAAAATTAACAGTAACAGTATAAATACATTTTATAATACATTTGTAAGGCCTAAATAAAAATTTTAAAGAAGGAAATGGTAGGTAACAAATCAGAAATTTAAATACTTCTGTGGTTATTGAAAATATCAAATACAATAGGTTTACAAAAGAAAAGATAAAATATTATGGCAAAGGGGTGGCTGAAATTAATTTTAAACCTGCCTTAAATGCTTATGCTTAATGTAAATTGTGCATGCTAATTTTATTATCTTGCATCAAGCCATCTGAAAGTGGTAAAATAGGAAGTTATATGAAGAGAAACTTACAAATTATTCGGATGCCAAAATGAATTGAGCTTTAAAAAAATTAAAAATAAATTGCTGTTATATTATTAATAAAACACATTTTTACAATCACTTAGCATTTAGTATGCATAACTTATTCACAATTGAAAGAATAGGTAATAGTTATGAAAATAATTCTTAACTCAAAAATATTATACAAAACATTGAAATTCACTACAGCGGTAAAAAAAAGTTAATGACTGTCATAGATTATGCACTGGCTAATTTGGTGTTAGAGTACATAAGAAAGGTCTACATTGGGTGTGATATATATATATGTATATAATTAAATGGACCAGATCTGCCATAAAATTAAATAACTTTGGTTAAATTCCTTTTAGGAAGAATTGTTGAACTAATGCACATAGTGAAGTACAGAATGTTTTTGAAATCCTCATATACTTACTTATGAACTCAAGGGTGTGTTGACATTCATATGGTAGAAGCAAACTGGGATATGCATTTTAAAGTCTAATTGAAGAAATGTGAACACCAGTGCTGATGGAATATCAAAGGTACCACAAACATAACACTTTCCAAAGCAGTCCACTTCTGAACATGTATGCATGGGGCATGATCGACAGACTATACACCCCACTTTCCTGGCCTTATCTTTGACTGATTTCATATGGAACACTCAAATATTCATGGTTTCAAAAGTAATGAAAACCAGAAGATTTGAAAATGCCGAGGAAAAAGATTTGCCAACCAACTTGTGCAAGTTGCGCCTGAGTTGCCTTAATGACATTAATTGTCACATGAAGCCCAAATTAATCAAAAAGCTACATTTAACTTGTCAACTTCATTATTTCATGAAGCAAATTAGCATGCCAGCATGCGTCCACCCAATGAACATCAATGAGTCATTCATGAGTTTAAGAAAAGCAATGGGGACTCAAATGTACACTCTGCTTAGTTGTAGGAAGGCTTGACGAAAGCCATTCAATCAATGCCCACTACCGTGAGAGCTTGGTGCTTTCGGTTTAGGTGTTGCCTTCTGTAAGTCCTCCTCTTCATCTTCTTCCTCCTCTTCTTCCTCTTCCTCCTCTTCTTCCTCCTCCTCCTCTTCTTCTTCTTCCTCCTCCTCTTCTTCCTCTGGCTCCACAATTTTCACCTTTTTCTCCACATTTTCTTTAGCTAAACTGACCTTTGGCTGTGGTTTTTCTTCCTCCTCCTCCTCTTCTTCTTCTTCCTCCTCCTCTTCTTCCTCCTCCTCTTCTTCTTCTTCCTCCTCCTCCTCTTCTTCTTCCTCTTCCTGCTTCACTTCCACCTTTGCTTGCACTGCCTTCTTAGGTTCCTCTACTCTCAGACCACACTTGGGCAATTCTTCTTCTTCCTCCTCCTCTTCTTCCTCCTCCTCTTCTTCCTCCTCCTCTTCTTCCTCATCTTCCAATTTCATTTCTGCCTTGACATCCCCTTCGTCCCTTGATCTTTCATTTGAGCTCAAGGCAGGAGTTTTATCATGCGGAAGTTCTTCCAGTTCCACCTGCACAGTGTGACAAAGAAGCGACTTACTGATAAAGAAGAAAATTTAATCATTTCACTGCCAGTGGACTGATCACCCTCCCCCTCCAGTTTTTTTTTTTTAATAATTTTCCCCCCTGAATTATACAGGAGAGAAAAAGACACAAATGAATTATTTTACTTACCCTGTGAGTTTTTGGAGAGTGAATAAAAAAATTGATTTGAATATGTTGATATTAGGTTTTACATAAGTATACTTACGCATGCAAACATACAAATTTAACAAAAACGTCCTGGCATTTTTCTCATACATGTACCATGTAATGGAGGCTCGCAGTGAAATGGTTACACTACCCTCCCATTCACAAAGATACTCAAATGAAATTTTGGAGAAAAGTCCCCATTTTTAAACCAGGAATTCATGCGAAAATCTTAGAGCCAGGTTCTGTATGATCCAGCATTATGGGCGATGTGAACCATGAAGAAGAACTGTTAATGAGGAATGAAAGTAAAATAAGGTTAAAAACTCTTGGCAATGAATAGTAAGAGCAAGTGACTTTAATAAAGATACCCTTCCAGTCCTAGAATCATATGCTGCTACCTGTAACCTAATTCTTTGATTTCTCTCTCTCTCACACACATGTACTTCTCATATGTATAGCCTTTGGTTGTGAACCTTCTTATTTATATACCTAAATTTAAAAGGAGGGGAATTTTTAAGCCATATAATTGATTTACATTGTATACTTAGATCTGACATCAGTAACAGTGGAGAAATGTGGTCCTGACTAACAAGACTGTAAATTCATTGCAAAAATATCATCTGACCTAACTATGTAGAATCCATAACCAAATTTCTCAATCCCCAATTCTTTTTGCTATCAATCAAAACACAATACATCCTTGTTCAAGATGAATTTTGGTTAGTGGCTAATGCTTTGTAGTCTAAACTCTAGCCCCATTAGAAACCATTATTTCAAACTCACTGGTTCAAATGTCTCAGTTACAAGTATCTGTGGATCTTTAGGATTTTCTATGCAATCCCTAAAATTTTGTTTTCTTGATAATTCAATTTCATCAAAGTATCTTTTCCTAATTTTTTGAATCATAAACATAACATTTTTCCATTATAAGCTTTATCATAGGAAAACATTACAGAGTATCAATCAGCAATAAAAGACTCTTTGGCAAGGAAGATTGGGCAACCACAGATCATAATGAAATGCATTGGCTGACACTGGGCCACTCACTGCCAATGGTACGAATGAAAAAATTAGTTATCCTCCTCTGACAAAAGGCCATACCACACCATAACACAAATACATAATAAGTTACCCAATCACATAAAAGCACTAGACAGGTAAGCACCTTTGAAACCCAGGTAAAGAATTACCAGTGAGACCACCCTTATTACTCAATATCAGAATATATGGCATGAGTGAAATTAATTAGGTTGCAGAAAAGGTTCCATATATTATGGGTGTTTTGGCTCATGTCACTCAGTATCTTGTACCTAATGATGACGAAGGGAGCCCTATCACGCAGAGTATATCAAATAATTTTGTCAAGAATTTCAAATTTTAATTCATTATTCTATTATGGAATATGTAGTTCCATCACATGAAGTCTGAAAATGTGAAACTGTTATGTAATCAAGTTATGTAATAAATAAATGTTTTAATAAATGCATGGAAAAAATATTGAGTCCATTTAAAATTCAAAAGTCATTGAAAGTCTTAACCATAAATTCGTTATGCATAAATATGACGTAATAGAACATGTGCATACATTTTTATGCACATAATACATAATTAAAAATGGCAAAAGATGAAATGGTTGAAATTTCAGAGAATCTGCTTTACTGGATAGGTCAATTTATATAATAGGGTTAATATTACCTTATTCTTTAGTTCTAAAAGACAGTTGTAACTCCAAAAAAGATGAAAGAGCTAATTACCACCTTATGCTGACTGATGTGATCATCATCTTGTGCTGGTATCTGAGTATCCACCGGTAAGGAATCTAAAGCAACAGCAGCCATTGAAGACTCTTCACATATATCTCCTTCTGCCATCCTTGATGCTGAAATCAGAGTTTAAAGACAAATATCACAGGAGGAGATTAGATACATATTTAAAGAAATCATTTGAAAAAAAAACATTGTTACAGTAGAGTCATTTTATAAATAACTAATTTAATGCAAACAATAATATTTGCTATGCATCATAAATGGGGTACTAGAGCAAAAATATTGCACATCAGGGAGCATATTAATGTAATTATTTTATAACATTTTACTCTGGCACCAACATACCATTTATATGAAACAAATTTTCAAGATGCAAATGGTTAGAAACCCATAAATATCATGAAATAAATGCTCTAAACTGCCTTGTTTAGTAGTGACAAATCCATTTTTTCCTAAATTCATTAGAGAGACCTTTAGCTGACGTTAGTATGCAATATATTACCTTTTCAAAATTATAAAAAGTAAATTATACTCCAGCAATTAAAAGATATGGAAAAATAATTAAAGCAATAAAATATTTGCATAGTGATAATTCTCTATAAAGTCTCAATTGAATAAAAAATTCCTATCACTGTTCCTCACAAGATTATAATATCAATGAAACACTAAATTTTTTCATAAAATTGAGTGTTTTTGTAGTAAATAATTATGCATGTGTACAGATAAGAATACATGTCAGATGTGTATTCACTCCCTGACACACACACTGGTTGAAAAAAATCCTGTTTTCAGAAAATTACTACCATTTAATATTCAATCCGCCAGAAAAATATAATAACTTGAATTAATGAAATTTTAAGTCTGAATATATAATAATCTTAATTTAAGTGTTAACTTGATTTTATATATGTTGAATTCATGACAGGAAGCTTTATGTCAGAAGTGATGTAGTCAGTAGATTCAGACAAAAATCTTTCCACCAATTTATCAGCTGATTCAACACCTTTGAAAATGCTTATTGTTTTTGAATAAATAAGAAAATCCAGGTGAGGGAATAAGCAAATACTTAATAAAAGATGCCAAGAAAGCAAGGATATGTACTTGCACTATTGATGAATATAAATGACAATTTAACTATATTTTTTTCCATTTCTTTTGTAATCACCTAATTTCAGAACAAATTTAAAGAAGTTCCAATTTTCACAAATGAGAGGTCTTTTCTCTAGACCCTATATATATTTCATTAGGAAGAGAAGAGGTTTGCCATACATTTGTAAACTAGTAATTATATAAGTATTACTGATTCAGGCTTTATATAGTGGAAGGTACACACAATGAAAAGAAAGATGTAATTTCCACAGTATAATATATTTGGTACAATGCATTTCAGCTCTCTGAGACATCCTCAGGTACAAGACCTTGTACCTGGGACCTTAAAAGGTACAAGTTTTGTACCTGAGGATGGCTCAGTGAGCAGAAATGCATCGTACCAAATATATTACACTGGAAAAGTGCTACATCTTTCTTTTCATCAGTAATTATATGACCATTTGCACACTATAACAAAACTTTTAGGGTTAATGATTCCTCATAGCAAACATCTTATGGGAAACATTTTACGCAACTGCCATACTTTTTAATGGATCAGAAAATTCAAACACAGCAGTACGAGGTTGACTACCTGTGGCATAAGTTGTGCTAAGGTCATTGTCATCTTCTGGTGAAAATTCATTTTGACCATCTTTTATTGCTGCTTCTCCATTTATAGTGGCAAAATCTGAAGAGAAAATGTTTTAATACTTATAAAAATCAAGACAAAACACATTAAATAATTATGGGATATTAATTTTCAGTTTTTTACTTTAACTGAAGAAAATAAAGAAAAATTATTTGCCTGCAGGTAAATTATGAAATAAAGATTGGTACTAAAAAAATATATGGCCAAATCAAAGTAACTTAAACAAGCTGTAACAATCTGAATGAAAGCTGATGGCTCTCTGTACAATAAGAGTTAAAAATAATGATTATTAATTCGAAGGTACTCAATAATTATTAAAATGTGTATTAACATCCAAATTAATTTAAAAACATATTTATAAATGCTGAGGGTCCTGTTAACCAGAAAAATGAAAGAGTATAGTCCTGAGAAACTTTGGTAAATTATATTACATATGTGACCTGGAGACAGTCTGTGCGGCCAGCCACAGAAACTGTGTAACCCTTTGGCACACATGTGTAGCTACTTCCTCTAAGGTATATAAAAAATAGCAATTACCTTGTTTTATGTCAGCATCATCTTTATTACTGGCTGGTATTTGAATCTAGTAAAAGAAAAGGCTTATATCAATAGTGATATTTGTACAACATTTATAAAACATAACTGTATTGCACTGAATCAAACAGGAGCAAGTAATTTATTCAAAAAAGATAATTCAACAACTATACTACTTGTGCTTAGGCATGATGAAAACAGATATAGAGACTAGGAAATTAAAATTACAAAGTAAGGCATTATAAAATGATTTCCTATTTAAAGGGATTTAATCATCTATGAACAGATTACAGAGCTCACCAAACAAAATAATAACTTTTGAGGATGCCAATCACTCAATTGTCTGTTTGAATTCATATCCTTGCCTGTGATAACTCCATCGTCAATACTATACTATATCAGAGGGGACTTAAAAAAAAATATGACTATGATTATTACAAACCATCCAAGCACAAATTTGAATGAAATTGCAATTCTTAAACTCCTTATTTGCTTGCAAGATAAATGATACAAAGAGCATCATCATGACAGTGTATTGGGCAAAAAGTTCCAGCAAATATTGTATTATATTTAGAGTTCACAAGTGTTCTAAAATAATTCAAGGTTATGTTCCTGTGATTAAAAGTTATAATTCCAATTTAAAAAATTTTAAATTCTATTTTAATTTTGCTTTTATATTAAAAAACTAAATACTTTCATAAGTGAGACATATAATGATGGTAGCATAAGATCCAGTGATTTAAGGGTCCTTAGCCAAAACGATATTCAGAAAAAATCAGTATATGATGGTTTGGAATTTCTTAATATTATATCAAGAAATATATAAGAAATGGCTAATCTATCAATTTTAAATGTTAACTATACCAATACTTAATTGATAGATCATGCTGAAGGTAGAGAAGTTTCTCTAAAGCTGATGTAGCTTTACTGTACTTGTTCATGGTTACATATATTGAGAAGTATGCCTTTTGCAATAACATAAAGAGTATTTTTAACATATAACATATTGTTGGCTTGTGCCATGCATGGCCTTGATTTCTCTCAGAAGCACTAAATATCATTATCAATACTTTTTCAGAAAAAAATTACCAGTGTTCTATTCTACACCATGAAAAGGCAACAAACTGAAAATTTGGCATACACATAATACTTTGATGTTCAGATTTATCAAGTAATTTGATTTATGAGGTTTTTTGCTTTGAAATTTTACTCTTAACTACTTTATTTGACTGACTACGGTTACTCCTGTTCCAATGGTATTTTCAGTGCAGAAATTTTTTCAGCTGATTCCACTACAAGGTGATCCATACCATAATTCTGTTTGACAAATGAAGAGGAAAACAGATTGACTCGAGTCTGATTAGCCAAATTCGTTTCCTCAGGCGACAATTAATTCATTGTTGCCATAACTCATGATTTCAAACTACACTCACAGCAAGTTTTTAAATTAACAAACTTAGTCAAGTGTGGATCCAACCTAAATGATACAAGAATTGTCCCTGTCCCCTTAAAACATTTGTGCAATATGAAACTGAAAATATGGATTGGAGGCACTAATTACTGATTTACTGGCATTGAAGGTTAGAGATAATTATGGAGTAGCTCCAAAAAATTCTATACTACTTCCTTAACTCTTTGAGTGCCAGCCTCTATCACCTGGTATATGTGAAAATTCCCAAGACTTTTTCGTGGAATTTGTTGACTTTCACATTTAAATCTTTATATATTATAAAGATTTAAATGATTAAATTATTTAAAGATTTATATTAATATCAATCTGTTAACATAATTTTTTATTACACTCCAAATACTTACAGGGTAAGTAAAATATTTTATTTATATTTTTTATCTCCTAATCAATTAATGAAAAAAATATTTATTAAACAAAAAAATGGGCCAATAGAATTGGCCTGCAGGCACTAAAAGGGTTAAGATATGTACACACTTACTCACTAGGTAATAATACCCACAGTATTATATTGATTGCTTCTCAGTCATCCCCAAGTTTTTGCAGTCACTATGTTACAAATAAATACACCGAAGGCTTTTCTTAACAGATACAATGCTAAAGTGGCATGTAAATTATGAGATATTTTATTATTTTAATACACTGTGTGTCTTATAAGCACTGCATGGATGAAACGTAATCCCTTGGAAACTTAGTCTGAAGGAGAATGGTACGGACAGAGAAATAAATATACTGCATATTACCAAACATGACATCATGGTTCAATTCAGATAGGGATAATGTACCTACCTAATTTGATCATAGAAAATCACTACATATTTGAGAAACACTAACAAATAAAAACTCTGGGAAGAACTATGATGGACTGAAAGCTTTAAAATGATTACATACATGCTGACTGAGGAGGTAAAATATAAAAACTTATAAGGCAAAATATTTTTCTTTTTAGGACATATCTGTTAACCTTTTTAAACAAGGAAATTTAGTCCAAATCTTGACTACATTTTAATACTGAATAACATAGAATAATGACAACATTCTAAAATATTTCATTTAATCAATAATCTAATAGATAACTGAAATTAGTAACTGACTAATACTTATACTATAACATGAATGCACTAAGAATATTATCATACAATGAAATTGTACAGGACTCACTGAAATACCTAGGTAGGTAAGAGCTGTCATTCAAAGTAAATGTCTATTTCCAGATAAATTAATAGCATAATTATGTATTATATTTACTCAGTGGCCATATTTGGAAAGACATTTCAAATATTTCTACACACAAAATTGGAAAATTATACAAGCAACTAAGAATGGCTAAAATTATGCTAAGAATAAGAAATATCTATGACCTTTACTTAAATTCATAACACTAAAGATACGAAAATTCATATAATGGAGATAGACATATAGAATGCTGTGTCAATTATTTTTTCCTATAGTAAATATTGATAATATTAAAAGGTTATCTTAATAACTTCAAAAACTTTAAGGCAAAAAAATATCCATTTTCTGAGAAAAACTAAAATACAGTAACATGAGTAGGTAAATAGTGGTAGTGTTAGTGAAAATGACAACCAACATGAGCATGCGTCTGTACATTGATAGTTAATTTGTTACATGGTATATATCAATTCAAACAAAAAATATGAATACATTTATTTTGTTTAATAACATCATAAAGTGAAATAAACAAAAATTCTGAGGTCCCTACCATCACCTTATTAAACTGCTCACAGATTCCATTGATCTCTTGTCAGCCTTCTATTACACAAGAGGGGGGAGATTTAGCATAACTGGAAGGAATTTGTGGGGAGAGGCATGACTAATGGACTGTCTACTGTGGCCTCTAAGGGAGAGGAGGATACTGGCAAACCTTGACATTCTTTTTTGGTTAATTATCTTGTGTTTTGTTTGAAATCTTGTCTTTTCTTCCCTTCCATTTTCTCTTTTTTTTATTTTAGCCAATCAAGCCTCTCCTATCACTATGTCACTTATTTTTTGTATGTAAAAGAGGAAATATTTTATCCTATTATCTGCTTCCTTGGGCCCGCACTACTACCATTTAAGTAGTTCAAGGGGTCACATGTAAAAAGATTAATATTGGTGGAGAATAATGATTTTTGCCATATCAAATATTGGACTGTGTCACATGTTTTGGGAACAGAAGTAGTCAAAGACATAAAATAATTTGGCCAATAGATGGAGCCTATTTTGACAATTTTCCAGTCCCAAGATTTTAGGCCACAAACAAAATGATATAGCCTGGAATCACTTGAAAGTTATTGTGATTTGTCTCAATATGTAAACTTTTAAATACAGGGCATGTCATTTGACTGCCTGCAGTGCTAAGAGGCATACAGATAAAACCAGAACTGAACTTAAAAAGTCATAGTTTTCACTATCATTAATACTATCCCTGAACTTGCATGTGAGAAATGATAATGTGATAAGGACATTGCAAAATACTATCACTAAAATGGGAACTATAAAAATCAACTACACCTTGATGCAGGAACTTTGCTATGATTTGATTCTCAATATCCAAACACTGACATGTATTACGCATTTTCACTTTGTGGAAGTTGCTAATATCCATAATAGACAAAGAATAATGTACTTTCTCACAGATTTTATCAAGAATGTGTTCCATCATGATAAGGCATCATCAGGTACCATTATTGCCATATCATGATGTAACATGTAGCAGTAGTAACAGGTAACATGTAGTACCCTTAATAAAATCTGTGAAAAAGTTGCTCTTTGTCTTTTATGGATATCAGCAACTTCCACAAAGTAAAGCCTGAAATCATTAAATTCAATCAAGCTCTTTGTTAATCTCCCAATTCCTGACTTTCCATCGATAAAAAAATACTCCAATTCAACCAGTATAAGGTATTCAGTAGAATAGTCACATCACATTTATATTAAAAACACAAAACCAAAAAAAGATATTTAAAATATTAGTAGTTCTCTAGGTTTCATTAGAAAGACTTTTATTATAACAATTTATAAAAACATTTACCTAAGTTGATTACTTAGCTTCTTGCAATAGTGGAATAATCTCTCTGGCAAGATTTGCCCACTTCTTTTTGGAATATTGGATTTTTAAGTTTCCTTTAATACTTTGAAAGCAAACAAAAAAAATCTAACATTCCAAATATGAATGGAGAGTATCACTTTTGGTCTAACTCTTCAACTATTCAAGTTAATATAAGAAATAGTTTCTGGTGTGACTTCATGGAACTGCTTCATGATTAAATGAGAAACAAACTTTGAAATTCCACATAAAAATATATTTTCTATACGACCCGGGTTTTGTCAAAAAATTCACAGTATATATAGTCTTTGGGAAGGGGGGAAGGTGGGAGGGGGGAGTGGTGAGCTGGAAAAATTAAGTACA